>JAPQWS010000076.1:13617500-13745000 GCA_028651295.1 Catharanthus roseus
TCTTGGAGGGTATGGATGGTAGCATAAAAAGAACCCTAGCGGTACCAAAACTGACGCTAAGACTTTCCGGGATAATCGTAGAATCCCCTTTTCCTTGATGGCGTTCCAAGCTGCTTTAACTTCGATAACGATAAGATATATGGTGAGTATATGAACACTAACTTAATCTGGTCTTTCGTTGAAAATATCTTTGGTAAAGTGTGAGTTCGGTGGCATTGAGACAGATGACGATCCTGGAACTACATAATGAGAGAATCTTTGCACCAAACCCGTTTTAAGGACTACAGATACGGGAGAGGGCTCGTCATCTAACACACGTGTCTTTCTTTAGGCTATGTGGAAGCGAATAGAAAGTAAAGAACTTATGAGAAGTACAGTAGATGGGTGGAAAAGTCAGAGAATGCAAATGCCTAGGGGTCAACATAGAATGTTGCTACCCAAAGGAGAGGCAAATTGACTCTTTTTGTATTGGGGACCTTGGAAACCTTACAAGGCCAACCCAAAACAATTAGGATACACACTTTTGGTATATCAACCAGGAAAAGCTAAACTATTGAGATCTACAGATCGAGAACTTTGGCTTAAAGATATTCATCTGGAAAAAAGTTCAAGGATCAAGAAGTTCATACTAAGGAGAAGCATTTCTTTATTCATATACATGAAATATATGATACTCACCTTTTGCTCAAAGATTTCAGCTTTCACTAGGAAGTGATTGCTCTTTTGGAATTTCGTAGGCTCCCATCCCTTCTCAAACAACGTTCCTCTCCCCTTCCCTGGTAGCTAGGAGAGAGTTATATCTGTCTTTTTCCATTCAAGTAGGTGTATTTAACTTCAAGTGCAAGATTGGCTAGGCGAAGCAGCCAATAGCAGTCTGTTCTGTTTCGAATCCCTTACTACACTAACCCACCGTCTCAGGTGAATCACAATCTTTACCTTGATTCTATAGATCCTGATCTCTCTACGAGTTTGCTATTGCCTTGGTCCGGGCCTCTACTAGTAAGTATATACTACTACGATGATCAATTTTTGTTAATGTCGGGGAGGAAGAAATGCTTGCAGTTTGAAGTTTCGATCCCGGTTTAGCTAGACTCGTATCTATCTCTTCCTTATCATCTATCTTATGGGAGGTGGCTAAGGTGCGTTCCTCATGAAAGTCTACGGTTTCCGCGTAACCGGTCAGCTCGCCCGGGTTTTTCCCATCAACTAAAGAGCAAGGCTATCACTAGCTTTCCCAAGAGCTAACTCTTTGATTTTATGGTACTTCCTGGTAAAGCGAAATGATTACCCGAGACCGACGCTCTCTAAATCTTAGTCGCTATCTTTGATAAAGTACCGTAGAAGCAGATTCTCTCTTCCTTTCTAGTGGATCAAAGAAAGTGGGCCGGTCTAATCAATCATTGTTGATTGTTGAAATCCCACGGTAATGAAAGAGAGTTTTTTTTTTTGCCTACTTTTATCATTTGAAAGTCTTTGGCGGATGATCCTCAAAATATAAAGCTAGATTTTACTTATATCTGAAATTTCAAAAAGCAAAGCTCATAAGCTGGTCTCAGTTGGTGAGAAGGAGGTCTCAGTCTCTCCTATTGAATAGGAGTCCTTCATTACCACCCTTCTTACTAAGAAGAACTAGGCACTTACTTTTTTGTGGGAATACCCTTTTCATATGGATATCAATGACTAAAGTCTCTTCCGGCTCGAAAGAAAAAGAGTTAGATTCGAGAGTGAATTAGAGAAATTATCTCACAAATGAAAGAAAGAGAGTTCAGTCACTTGTTTAAGTCAAGCAATCCTAGAGACCGAGGAGAGTTTGCAGTGGAAATTCTCCCTCTACATTCCTCTTAAAGGCAGAATCAAAAAGAGTAGTAAGAGGAGAGGAGTGAATACCCGGTCTATAAGAATGACCAAAGAAGTTATTGGGTTTGAAGGATAGAAATACTTGTCAATAGAAGATGTTTCCAAGTTGCTAGACTCACTTAGAAAGCTTTCAGGAAAGTGTTGATTTTAGCAAGAAAGGTAAGTTTTGGGTACTTTACTATGCTTGGACTCTTCTTGTCTTGTTGACTAGTCTCGGAAATCTCCAATATCTGCCCAGTTCGGGAAGCTTGTTCAGTCCCAGGTAGCGAACACAGACCAAAAGAACTAGACTTTTTCTTTCCTTTTCTTTGCTTTGTCTTATGGCGGATTAGACTTCATTTTTTTTTAAAAGAGAAAAACGGCTTACCAAAAATAAATCGATTTCTGGAACAGATCCCATGTTTGTATTCACCTATCTGCATTATCGAAATTTTATATTTAAAGAATCAGGTGCTGATAAATCAGAAGGCCTTTAGGCAAGCTCGAAAGTATCAAGGGCAGAACTAGGGTAGGAAAGAAAGAAGTCTAACTTCTCATGTCCTATGGTTGGCTAGTCAAGGTATTCTCTAGCCTTTCTAAGTAAGAGTCGTGAAATTCTTCCCTACGCGGAGGATAAATAAAGACCTCTGACCTTTCAAGTCGCAGAATAGCTATATCTTTTCTAAGACGTGTCTTTATACCTACATTGTGATTGAAAACCTATGTTCTAACTATCCAAGGACAAAGCCCTCCTTTGAAGTCAATACCAGCACATCTGCTTACCGCAACATCAACTACTACAGAATCCATGGTTTCTACCATTGTTCAATCTTTTATTGAGTTAGCTTGGCTTTGGTATATGGAATAGAGTCTTTCCTTATAGTTCCTTATAGCTAGTCTTCTGACTTGCTTTGGAATATGGATTTGGCATGCCTAGCTTTATGGGAAAGATTATATCTAGAGTAGATACAGAATCTCATTCCTTTGTTCAAATCACCACCATCACCCAACCCACTTCGTTAACCGATGCACCTTCTCCATCTGGTCTACCTAAGAGTCGAATACTTATTTAGCTACTTAGTCTGCTTTTCCATGCTACACTTTTGAAGCTTTCTCCCCTACCTGCCTCATCTGCCTTGGCTCTAAGTAAGCCGTACGTACTACTGCCATCTTCAGCCACGCAGAAACTTTTTCTCTTGATATGGCGTGCTTTTGAGAAGCTTTGAGGGATTGGTTTTGAGCAAGGAAGCCTTGAGTTGGCAAAACATAAAATATAGCTCTGAACTTATCAATGGAGATATCATTGCTTTATTTATAAATTTAAGTAATAAAATAACAATTCATTGAGCATTCACGGAAGAAGGATCGCCTAGCAAACGTCACTGCCTATGACATACCAGCAAGTTCGAAAGAAGCTTCCTAGGAAGCCATCGAGACCAGGGGAGCTTTCTCCATCTATCTCTAAGCCCTGCTCTCAACCTTCTATAACTCTATCTGTCTTAGACATCCTAGATTTAGTGTTAACAGCTTTAATGCACTCTTGGTGGTGAGACTGTTGTCGATTACTTTCTTTCCTATTGAAGGAATACCCGCTGCTAGAGTACTCGTAGGAACTGATGTCTCTATTGCCATTCTTCTTCTTTGGCTAATTGTTCAATCAAGCGGTGCTTTAGATGCCGTTGTTTCTGGTTCTTAGATGAGAAAAACAATCAAATAGTGCTTCTTACGTAGAAGTGTTTCAAGTCATTCGATTAGGGGCACTAGCTACCCTTTTCTGGATTTTAGATAGGAGGGAGGAAACTCTGTCTATACCATAGTTTGAGACAAAAGGGGAATCATAGTTCCAATAGCGAAAGAATTAGAACTATTAGTTGTCGTGAAGGATATGATATTAATGAAAAAATAAAAAAGTTATACAGAGAACCAACACATCTTGATGAGTGACTTTTCCAGTTTCCATTTCTACATTTAGTAGTCTCCTAAAATTAATGCTTTTGACGTAGCATCGGGAGTTCAATTGGCTAACCTTTCTATAGTGCCTTCATGTTCCTATGATATCCCAACCCGAAATATGTTGCTTTTGCTGTGCCATTGAGAAAGGAAAGCGCACACGATCAATTACTATACCGTGTCGTAAGATAAAAAGTCACCTGCAGGGGCTTCAAACTAATATATTGGGTAAAGACCTCTACGAACCAAGTCTTTCTGACGAGGCACCTGCTTTTTTTTTTTTATCCCTAAGTAGTATTTCCTTTCACTGAGGAATGGGCGAATGCTTGAACATAGGCGGTTGTGGGACACAAAAAACATAGATTTCTAGGTATATCTATTTATTATATATACGTTATTTCACCGATGCGAGTGCCGAGTTATTTCAAGCCTAAGAATCCGATCCTCCTCAATGAAGTGGGCAAGAAAAGGGATTCTCTTCTGCGAGTTTGGCTTGGTGTTCAGTTGGCGGTAGTCTAAGTAAAGTAGTTGCAAGTTGGATTTTTGTTCAGCTACTGGCTTAGCCGACATAGCGCACAAGTTAAGGCATGAAGTGAAGTGTATTTTGGTTTTAAGTATCAATGTACCCCGTGGATTTGTAAAGAAAGGGATCAGTTCCTGTGCCCGCGTGTCTTCTATTCATTTCCGGTCCCTCACCTCCTCATAGGCTTGCTCTTTTCCCTTGGTGAGTAGCTTCCTGTTATTGCTTGTCCATACTTTAATAATGAGTCTTTCGCTCTCTCTTTCGTTTAGTGTGAAATCCTGATCCCCTGAATCAAAACCTTCCTTTGAGCCTCTTCTTGTTCTAAGGGCATAGCTCTTCCACATCTTATTCTACTGCTTCTTTTGTAGAGGCGAGATTCACGACTGTCTTCAGTTCTTTCCTAACCCCTCTTTCTGCAAAACTACAAGTGAAGGGGCGTTATCTTGAACCCCTAAAGTAAGGTCAGGAACAATCTGCTTCGATTGGGCCTTGCGGGCAGACAGGCTAACTTGTGGAAACGAAATGGAATCCTATATAAGTGAGAATGACGAGTCCCGAGAGAGACAAGCTAAGCTGGCTAAATCTATCATAGGGATGCCCGATTTGCTATTGAGCTAGCCGATAACTAGCTTATAAGTAGGATGATCTTTCAGGTCTGGCATAAGCCACTCCATTCCTACTCAAAAAATATAGAATTCTTGGGCCCTACCTCTAGAGTGGGATATGGATGGAGGAGCGCGTACGGCTATTTCGGACCAAAGGGGGCAAGGCCAATAAATAATAAATAAGAGAAGTAATAAAGGGGATCCATACCCGGGCTATGAGCTATTTCGTCCTTTTCTTGCTACAAGGGTTGAGTTCGCTAGCCATTCAATCCGCTTCGTATGGCATAAGAGCTCTCTCCTCGAGGCGAGGTAAATAGGATTAGCCAGAGTAGGAGCTCCATAATTGATTGTGTACAATAAAAGGTTGTTATTGAATATGTGTTTTGTTTATTGTTCAGAGTATCTCTTAGCCCCCTCTTACATAACCGATTCTTTCCCTGAATAGGTTGCTAGTGTTCGCTCCTAATCTAAGATGAGGAACCAAAACAAGTCTTGAAAGTCTTCCGTACTGGTCCACCTATCGAGTATATGAGGAAGTTTCTCCCATGGAGCTAGCTTTTGTATGTTACTAAGCCGGATCGCCCATACTAGGCTCTTTTTCCAAGCTATGTGACTAGCCGACGATGATGGGACTAGTAGACGTAGCAGACTAAACTTGTCTAATGAAATGGTTCTTCTCGACAATCCATTTATTGTAGGTTAGATTCAGATTGAGCAGACGCAAGAGCTAGAGTCTGGATGGTCTAATATGCTTTATAAAAAAAAGTTCCTGATCTTTCACAATAAGCAATGGCAGACGGTAGTTCAAAAATAGCTTCATAAGGCAGGCCAGCACAAGAGAAAGCAGAAGGATAGCTAGAGAAGTGGGGGATTCCAAAAGTAAAAACAGGGAACAAGCCCAGTAGAGGGCTTTACAGGGACCAGTTCGGAGTACTCAGTGGTGAGGAAAACAGTAGCTTGCTTTCGACCTAAAAGATAAGCGCAAGTGGATTCCACAATCGTTTCCTCCTTGTTGTTGGATTACCCATTGGTGGGTTGGATTACAAAAGAAAGTCTGATCTCGTCGCTATCACTAATATCTTCTTTAGTTAATAGGACCTCCTTTCTCGGCTAGTTCGTACTTCGAAACTATTGATGAGAAATCCTGTCCCTTAAGTTATTCGATTGGAGTTTATCGATCTGAATGATGTAAAAAAAACTCAGTTTGGCTTTGTAGTCTGCTGCAGAAAAGAAGGGCAAGTCTGAGCCCGACTATAGAAAGGATAAAGGCTTGCCAGCAGAAATTCTGAGACCCTACCTTAAAGCTAGCTAAGACTTACGACGAATTTCATGCTTTTATCCGAGCCCGAATTCATTTTCAAATTGAGTTATCAGTCACTTGTAGGCCGCTCTTTTGTGCTGCTGGTGATGCGGGTCCTTTCCCCTCCTAGTAGGTCAGTCTGTTTTCTTGGGAAGAAAGCCTTACTCATTTAGTTCGAACGTAGCCCGCGGGAGTCAAGTAGTTGTAAGGACGACTTCTAGAGAGAATTACGTGGAGGCCATTAAGGTGGACAAAAAATAAGCATTCCGGCGGCTTTTGCCACTTATGATCAGTGTTCGCAAGAGTGAGAAGGTTCCATGTCTTACAATGTTCAAGCAGTATTTCTTGTCGGAAGGATTCTTTAGGAGGCCCGGACACCCACTGAACATCCCTGAAGAATGAACAAGATGATGAAGAAGGCGGCAAAGGTATGGAGTAAAATATGGGAAGAGATCGAGGAAATCTCTGAAAAGAGAGGCAAAGAAGTAGTAGAAATTTTGAAGAGGATACATGCGGCTCTTGGACTTAAGACTACGCACGTCACGTGCTCGATCTAGCAATCTTGGACAATTCTTTGAATTTCCTTCAATGAAATGTCACTAAACTAAAAAAGAAATAAGAGAAAGAACTGGGAGTTGGCGCCTACATAAGGGATTGCTTGCTTATCAAGCCATCCTGGCTTTTCGCTCCTCTCTTTACAGTCGAGCGGCTTTCACTCCTTCAGTTCGATTATTATTCTTAACTTGACTTATTATTGTAAAAACTACTCACTATCCAAATGAAAGACGATTGATTATCTACCCAAGAAGATAGAGAATCCCACATACAAGAAAATGTCACAAATAGAGTTGAACCAAGTAACATTGCAAAGGCATAATGATAGTAGGGTCGGGATATCCCCGCCCTCCAAACCGGACGTGAAGATCTCCCCTCATTCGGCTCTCTGCAGGGGAATCTCCAGTCACTGCTTCCCCTAATATCCTCCCTTTACCACATCATGGGGGTTTACAGGAGATCCTAAAGGCTCGCTTGGAAAGGCTACTATCATACCTTTTGACTTTAGTCTAATCTAGTAGTCACTAAACTCACTATAGTAGTTCGTCTGGCTATTCTTGTTGAAATTATTACTCTTCATTCTCCCGTGCTCTAGCAATTGTGCTCCCTAGACCACTACCATGTAGTTAGGTAGGGACAATCAATCAGTAGTGAGGGGAATCTAGAACTGAATGGGCATCCCTATCTATGTAAAAAGAATATATAATTATTTACACTACCTTTCTCTCACTCAATAGATCTATGTGGTCTGATACGGTATAGTACAATACGAGACGATGGAATGCTATGGGATAGATGGTATAGGGCTGCCTGCGCCCAAAAGTGATGATTCACTTGTCCCCTTGTCCATAGGGACCTCGTGGTATACAACCGAAATGATTCACGCTAGATAGCTGCCCCTTTCTCTCTTTTTACAGCTTCGTGGACGGACGAAAGAAAGGAAGTTATAGAACGGAGCAGTGAAGGCTCACAAAGTAGACAACAAGCAGCAAGTAATAGCTTCTCAGCACCTTTCTATTAGTAAAGCGCTAGCGCCCCTTTCTCTAATTCTAATAACAAGGTAAACTTTGAAGCTGATATATTCTATACTAATTGTAGCACTAGCGCATTACTAATACTAATAGAATAGAAAGGGGCGTTAAGCATTATGATCTTACGAATCGAAAGATCGAACATTTGAAGAATGAGTTTTTCTGCTCGCCCCTATCTCTAAAGGGGCGTAAGCACTTCACTCGCTAGGGGATAGGATTCATTCACTTATATTCTTGCTAGTACTACAAAAAGCTCCAGTCTTAACAACCCTACTGCTGCTGTGCAGCCTTTTTTCGGGTTCGTAGAGTCGGGTTTCCCGTTTACCCACAACGGAGGAACTGCCCCCACCAGGTAGGCGGCCACGAGTCATAACGCACTCTTCGCACAACAAATCCACTTTGAAGTTGACTTATTCACTCGGCCAATCGTCAGAATGTGTGCGAGATACCATAAGGGCCCAATATCTCAATAGCACCTTTGTCTATAGCTTCGAATGAAACTTCATATCCGAAACGCAGGAACGATCTGACTAGAAAGTCATTCAAAACTTGATCGAAAAACCAACGTTTATTGAAGAAAGTATAGAGTCGATTACAAAAAGTACTAGTTTGAAAGGCTCGTTAGAATTGATCCGCTACAGGATTTATATTATACGCAACAGAAGCACCTAAAGTACTAAACGGAATAGGTATTAGTTTGGTAATGGTTGGAGCAGCAAACTTGGATTCGGCAAGGATCTCATTTTTTGGTAGTACGAAGGAGGAATTGGCCCAAAAATTGGATGGGTTCAAGACACTGTCGGGCACCGGCGGCTGAAATGGTCGCCTATTACACGACTCACTAACTCTGCATGGGGTAGGGGTACCTAATATTCGTCGGTGGTCCGGGAATGAAAGTGACTTCTCGCTATCATTCTAGTTTTACTCTTGAATGATAGCTCTATTTCACTTCGGATGGACATACGGCCCTTAGTCTCATCCTCAGCATTTTTACAAGCTCGGGTTAACCACGTCTTGAGATTCCGGACACATTGTAGTCGTTTTCTGTCCGTGCTTTATTGCTACCAATTCGCCTGATTAGCTATTCGACCACGTCTGTTGGAAGGTAGTTTCTTTATGTCAGCATATTTTTCTGCTTCCTTTTTAATGAAAGGGTCTAACAGGTTGGCTAAGGTTTGCTTTTAGTTTTTTATTTCCTCCGCTCATACACTGCTTGTTCAGCTGCGGGTACATTGAGATCAAAAGAAGGTTGCTTAGAAAAACTAGCACCACTTCGATCATCTCCGACGGAAAGAGGAAATCTTTCCATGGCAGAAAGCAATAAATCCCGCAAGTCGGTGAGAAATGGAGTAAAAAAAGCAGCTTCCAAAGAAAAGCCCCAGTTATAGGTAAAAAGGATACGGAAGTACGGTGATACTGATAATCACTCATTTCAAAAGAGGTAAAAACCAAGCAATGATAAGGCTTTTCACCCTACTCTAAGTGAATTGTCTATCTCGTAATCATTCGATTCCGTCCAAATTAACTCCTATTTCTACTCCTTCGACTCCTGAATCTTCCTTGATCCTTTTGACATAACACTCTCAGTTGCCTCCGGTCCGGTAGGTCGGTCGCCCTCTAGCCAGTGACTAGCTCTGCTATGGAGCTACGTGTACACCGCCACGTCGAGACTCTCTTTCGAAAGTGAGATCACCACCGGCTTTAAGAAGAAAAAAAGATCACTCCTAAATGCAGCCGTGATCTTATATACGATACCCCACCAACTTTTTTGCCCCTCTCTCTAAAAGACAGAATGGGAGTTAGTAGAGTTGGAAAAGACGTAGCCTTGAATAGACTATTTGAAAGGGAAAGGTTCCTTTATGCCCCCGCTCTCGTGTCTTCATTTAAATCCTTACATTTTTCGCTTATTTCTTGGTTTAGGCGAGCTCACGGAAAACCCCTATTCTTTATTATTAGGATTTTCAGCCCTAAACCTGGAAGTCGAGTCTTATGCTCTGATGGTCTAAATTATGGGTTGGCTGATTAGGCCTTCCCTCCAAAGAATATTCTCAACATAGACCGGAGCCAATGACTCATTAAGGGGTCTGATTAAGAGGGAAGAACTTTATTCCAGTGTTAAGGAGACACCCAACCATATCTATCACCCAAAACATGATACCATACCTAAACATCGACAAATCGACTTCAGGCATGTACCATGTCCGGATGTAGATAGGTGGATCAGAAGTAATCTGATCTATGGTTACACAAGGGTCAAGAACAACTTGACAATACCACTTTAGGTAAATAAGATACTGGTCCATCCATGAATAGTATAGAGAATACTCGTTAAAGTCTCTCATACCTTCATACGGAAAGACCTCATTAGGGGGTAACACAATATCTTTAGGAACCATAAAATCCCTGAGATATTGGATCACTCCAATAAAAACTTCAAGAATAATCCATCTCCTAAAGACGCGTGCCAGCAAGAGCTCATATTGTAAACGGCCGTACAAGAGAAAAATCTCATACCTAAGGGCATGTCGACCATGCCTCCTAGATAGGATAGGTCTTGAAGAAGCACAAAACCTAAATCCAGCAATCCTCATAAGAGTACAATGAGTACAATGCCGGACGGGAACGAGGAAGGGTCAATGTTAAGTTGAACCAGCCTAGAGGTTGATAAGCAGCTAGTATCCGCTTAATAGAGAATGGTGACATATCTATATCACCTTCCCTAAACCTCTTCGTGAACTCCAAAACCCCAAAAATGCTCTTTGATACGGATATGCCTATCTGAAGCTTTGTTTTAAAGAGCTCCATGTACTTCTCTATAGCTGCACGATCGAAGATGACCAAATCGTCACCTAAGATCTCATAGTCAGTAAACTTGACTCCAGGGTAAACTTGTTCTGCTGCATACCACACCACATAGTGAAGTGATGTGATAATGCAAACAACGGCCAAGAAGAGTAGTAGCCAAGAGGCTTACCTACGAGAAATGATACAAACGACGGCTTCTTCTTAACAAAGTCGATAGTAAATATATTCGTCGCAAGAGTTGCATTGACTAATGCTGAGGCAAATGATCTATCAAACAAGGCACACATCACCTTGAATAAAAGAAGAAGTGGCCACCTGTCGGTAGCCGATTGCAGGTCCACAGATGCTGCATAACCTCGATGATGTTTCATTCTGTCCAGAGGGTCTAACTGGTCAAACGTTCCATCCATAGGGATGAGACACAAAACACTAGCTAACTAATCATGGACAGGTGCCAACAGCCGCTGATTGACATAGCTTCCTATGGCAAAAAAACGCCTCTTCCCATCACCAGTACAAGAGCAAAAAAGCCTACTTGAATCAATGTAGATACCGAGCTACTTAGAGATCGGTACATACGGTCCTATACGACATTTGAACCAATCCAAAGATGCTCAAGAGAATATCTTGTTATTGGGATGAACGCATATCTGACCACGTGATACCAAAGTGACCCTTAAGACCACAGCTCTCCCTTCGCATGCACGAACTGAACTAAAGCCCATGTTGTTAACTCATAGGAGAAGGTGGGGAAGATGCCTAGCATATTTTGCGAAAGGCTTGCCCTCATCATCGCTCTATCGCCTCATGAGATCTCGGAACACATGTTGAGCCGGAGTCGACTTCCAAGTAGGACGAAATAGAAGCCCTTGCTTAAGGGCAATCCATTTAGGATATACCGCTGCATCAAAGTCTGAATGCTCTCTCTAAAGAAAAGCAATGCAAACCTTTGTTGCCAGCTCAATGAGCTTAGAGCAAGAGAAGAAGCTAAGATAGATTTTCACTACTGTGTCATCCCCCTGTCTAATTCTCCTTCTATGAAAAGAGGGATTGATCCTAGGTATGCCTCCTCTTGTACGGGAGACCGGTGTTGACATTGGTGAAGTATCCTTATATTTCGCCCGGTACTGTCGGAGAGACACTGCGCATTGCTTTAAATACAAAGCAAGAAACAGAGCTCCCGATTTCCTTTTAATGTCAATCACCTTAACCGCAAACAGATGGACGACTATTGAATCAAGGAAAGAATCAGTAGATTTTCAATCTCTAGACTGATCAGCACGGAAAGGAATACTCATAGAGCTCGTTGTTTCACTCATAAAAGATGATGGATAAGCAATCGTTTCTTACTATACTCCTTCCCAAGTCAGGAATAGTTGGACGGATTAAAGGTCAATTACATCGACCCTTGCTGTAAGAGTTCAGTCTTGGGATCCAGAGCTCTTCACTATCCAAACCTATTATGGGGCTCGTATTCCCCCACTTCATATGTACCACTGAAAAAGGAGACATGAACGACATGTAAGAAAACTCTCAATAACAGTGAGTTCTGACCCCAGGAACTAAAACTCAAATGAAAATACTTCCACTGGCCCCGGTAGCTGGAAATGGCTCGCAAAGATTAGGATTGGCTGTAACAAGGTCTTAAGACTCCCTTACTCGTTTACTTTATCCTGCATTACTTTTAATCAAAAACTTTCTCCTTTCTGATAGATGGCCCTACTAAGAGAAGGAAAGAAGCTACTGGCTTGGTGAAGGGTGAATGCAGTTGATTTCACGCTGCGCTTTGCTAGTTAGAGTTCGGAAAGCAAACTTAGCTGCTTGAGTTGAGTGCACTAGGGACCGCAAGCCAATACTTTCTGCTGGTTTATATATTATCCAATCCAACGAAATCAACAAAGACGCTGTGTGCGCCACCTAGAGCAGTTCTGGCTGAACTGCTTTCGCCGGATGCTTATTCGCCTACTCTTTCACACTAAGAGCCGGTTAGTAGAGACTTGATTCCAACCACGGATGAGGATCCATTTCATCCATCTCGATGAGCGGATATGCTTCTGTATGCGTATCATATTAGGCTTAAGATGCTTGCACAGGGCTTAGTATGGAGCTACTATCGCCACGCTAATCTGGTAGAGTAGAGTTTAGGGCTATTCGGTATGGTGAAGACATCAATAGCTGAATTAGGTGCTCAGATCTGGCACGGGCTAGGGAAGAATAGCTAATAGGCTAGCTTCCTTTGTTTGGCGCACTTTCTTAAGGCAGTTCAGTTGCTTGTCTGATTCCATGCTTATGATTCAATTCTTCTTGGAAACCCAAGTCATTAGACAACACCTGTCTGCGGATTCGATTCCTACCCCGGCTTCGGCTTAGTTCATAAATCCAATCCAATTCTGAACATCCATATAATACTGCTTTTTTTATTCCCTTTCAAAGACAAAGACCAGATTTGTCCTAACCTCCTCTTCCGGGGATCCGACCCCCTTCCCTTGATTTTCCTCTAGGGTTCGTGCTTGAATAAGCTCGCTCGTGCCATTTGACCCCCCTCGTCCTAGAAGATTCATACTTAATCTATGCCACTAGCTCGACGTCCCCCATCTCCTTCGGGAAAGGGTTCCACTTCCGATTCCATTCCAGTCTAGTAAGATAGGCAAGGCAAAAAACTGCTACATTTCCCATCATTTTCCTACTTCTCTTCCTAAGATGCACATTAGATGGGACAGTCCCACTCTAATACTTTCCTGTGCTTAAATCATTCCCTCAGAACTGAAAGAGGATCTCCGCCTTCACTGCACGGAGGCTCGCTATATGATATCCTTTCCTGCTTACTCGACTCTAGATAGCCTTCCATTAAGCCTAGTGACATCAATCCCTTAGTTCAAGCGCAAGGGAATGAATCAAAGACGCCTAGATACAATAACAACCGGTATTTCCCCTTCTTCGTCTATTCTTGCCCCTTAGGCCACTTCACTCTGCCTTTCAACTAACAATGCTATCCAACTCAATACAAGGGAAAGTTCTACTAAAGTAATGAACATCAGAATTTTCACTAGAGAATCTAGATATTGCTTTCTTGGCCTTCCTAATAACAAGAAGAAAATGGCTTCCTTACCGAGATAGAAGGAGATATGAGACAAATCCAATGAGGAGCAAGTTTAAGCCATGCTCTTACTTGACTGAAAGAGATATAAGACACATACGCTACCTATAGTGTTCCTGTTGTTGTCTTATGATATGAGTATAAGATGATAGACTGTGTGGAGAATAAGCTGCTTCTTCATATCGTACGTACGTAACCCGAATCATACGTGTTGTCTTTGTTGCCGTGGTGCCTTGACCAGCGGCTTCTGAGTGGGACGACTTTTTAACTTCTATTCTAAAAGTAAGTCTTTGAAACAAATATCTAATTCTCGTGTAGTGCAGTCGTACGGTTTAATCTTAATAATGCGGTAAATCATCCAATGCCTGTCTGTTGCTACGGCAGGCGGTTTGTGGTACTATCCCCCATGAGCCGGCATTTCGAGCGAAGCGAGAGGAGCGAGCTCGAGCACTCCATCCTTCTTTGTGAGGAATAACTCCCTTGGTGCGACATTGAATATAGAGTAATCCAGTCATATCGATAGCTCTCCACTGAAGTCAATTGTGCTTTCTGCTTGACCATTTGATCAAGATCTCTTCTTTCAAACGAACTGGTCATCTTCATCCTCTGCTGGATTGACTTGCTTGTGCTTTACTTTCATTTTCATGCTGCCTCTGCCTACAAAGGAGGAATGCAACCTTCAGCTAGGCAGGCTCGATGGAATCTGGGTAGGTTTTCTCGATAGATGAAAGGTTTTTAAGTACTTGATATGCCTGGGAACTCCAACTGGCACAGCAATATAAGAGTGGGATGGAATTGGCGATGCACTGAATCTTTCAAAAGAGAGGATGTAGAAATACAGATCTCGAATTCTGAACTTGATGAACTGCTTTCGCCTTCCTCTCCCCTTACCTGTGGATCAGAACAAACCCGGACCGGGAACCAATAATCTCTCCTCTGGTTCCGGGTAAACCATTTGAACTGGGGGAAGCTCAGCCAGGTAATTCCATTTTTTGCTTTTTACTGGAGTCGAGTCACTTTGCGAAAGAACGTCAGAGAGTGAGAGTGAAGCTTTGCTTTGCCCCCCTACTTGTAGCAGCAAATGGCGTTAGACATACATGGATTAGACGGATGTACGCCGTGAAGCTTGACCCCTAAGATTGTCGTAACCATAGCAAGGAGAAGGAAGCTTTTGAATAGTTAAGATGCCTAAATAAACGGACACTTTTTGTTATCTTATCTTATCTAAAGGCGAAGACTAAAGGAAGCGGATATAGCAGGAGACCAACCAGTGCCAATAAATTGGAAACGTACGCAGTGACAGAGGTGGAATCTGAACATTTTAGGGACATGAGTAACGGTAGGACGGATAATCGGGGAAGGTTTTTGAAGGTTCCCAGACTACTCCTACGCGACTGGCAATAGGGAGGTGGTGAGATAGAGCCCATTGGGACGCGGAATACCCGGAGCGTAGCTCTATCGGAACTTGCCTCTTCGCCTCTTGCACCGCCAGTAGCCTTTGTATTCCGCTCGCTGGATGAAATGACTCTTTAGATAGGTATCGGGTTGTAGTGACTCGACTGAAAGGAATAGATTAAGGGAAACGAAGTGGATCGGGGAATCAGTTCAAATTACTTAACGGTGTGCTTTTCTCTTTTATTTCTCTTTGTTAGAGGACAAAGGCGCCAATGCAAATAAGGAACCCTGTTACATCTCTTTTGTTACCCTGCGCCCCGGAAAAAGCGCATTTCTAAACAATTTTTTAAACAAAACCGACATGCGGAATTCGTAGATCAGAAAAGAAGTTTTTTCCCAACTTTCGCACACAGATATAGAGTATACTACTTACTTCTATCACTTTATTTTAGGATGGAATGAAGGGTGCGCAAACACAAAGAGATCGATGTAGGAATCGGGATAAAAGAAAAAGTTGTTAGCATAGCTACTTTCGCCGAAGCCCCACCTTTAAAAACTAATAACGTATACTACTTTGAATGTTCTTTTTTTAAAGGCCTTCTTCGATGGATTCCTTCTTAACTCCCTTTCCCATTTAGATTACTTTCAAAGGCTTTTGAAGCGTGCCACAATACGCCTTGCGAATTTTGTTTCTCACCTCGGGAGTAAGTGATTGCCACCCAAAAACCTTGAATGGGAAGTACATTTTCTCAAATTTTAACATTAACCGATCGTATCCTATCTTTTTTCCCCTCCACTTCGGCTTTGCACGAAGGAAGGTAAGTCCGATCTATTTCATTTCAGGAAAGCAAGCAAGCACGAAAACTTTGGTATATGCATGAGTTACCTACCTATAGGGTATTCCCACATCTTTATCAAGAACTAAGCTTATATCTTAAGCTAGCACCAAACCCTTCCCCGCCCCCTTTTTCTCCCATTCATTGGCACCTTCTTTATGGAGTAAAAGACCGAAGAGGAAAACATGTTTTTAAAAAAGCTTGGCTTACGCTTGTGGCTTTATAAAAGAAAACTTATTCTGGGGAACTGAATGCCCAAAAATTCGGGCTTACCAAGCTGTTTTACTACCATTATTCAATCGACGGATGGTGGGGTGGGTCTAGAGCCCCATTCCGTCGGGTTTTCCGTACCCCAAGAACTGGTACTGGTCAGAGAGGTTCTTCAACCAAGACTGAGTAGCACAGGCCGGTGGGTAACTAGAACAGAGATCTGGAACCTTCTTTCCTATCATTAAAAATACACCGTGTGTATTGCACCATGAGTAGTTCACTATCCCTCTTCTTATGGTGTATCATCAGCTGAAATAGGAATGGTAAAAGGAAGACTCTCCCATATGCGGATCATATTTCTGGAATCTTTCCCTCACTCACCGGTCGAATATAGAATATAAGGAATTGTATAACCTGGTCAACTACCTACTTCTCTCTCGATTTGGTTGATCGCAAGCAAGCTACCTTAACGCAGTGCTCACACCTGAATATCTTGTACCGAACGGGCTATTACGACCTGAGCTAGCTTGGATTGAATAATGACTCTCCTTCCCTTGCATTGAGTCAGTGTCGATGGTAGGCTTTCGGATAGCGTATAGAGAATGCTTTCGGGTAGGGTGGTAGATCCCTTAAAGGAATTGATCGACTAAAGGAAGAATTGGTGCTTGACAAAGAATTAGACCGGAACCAGAAAGGCGAGAAAGACCAGGCTATCTCCGACAGGCGAGAGTGGCAGAGATCGAAGTAAAGGAAGAAAGCCAAAAGCCACTGCTCTTCAACAAGACTCTTTCCTATTCTCTTTCCTTTGAAACATCCGCCAGAAGAGAAGCCGAGAAGCTCCCCGTTGATTGTATTCTTCTTATGGCGAGGACCCAGTGGAATTGGTTCGTTCCTTTTCGGCGTTTACCGACCCTTGCCCTCGAGACTATCTCAGGTTCTCACCTTTTGGAATTCATAACCACTCTGTTCCAACTCCCGTTTCAGTCCCCCGGTGCATTAGGTCTGATTTCCCTACCCCTAAACAATTGCTTCGTAGATTGACATAACAATAGATGCTTAATATGATTATTTCAGCATAGATATTCACAAGGGAATGAGCAGCTCTCTTGCGCCTAACTGAGGCTAAGTGTTCTCCTGGTAGGGTAGTGGTTTTCGAAAGGGCTGCTTTGCTGGTTGAGTGAAGGGCTGAAAAAGCATTTGCGCACCTTTCCTTTACTACGATTTTCCCGATCTATAGAATATGAGATAGATGGCTTGCCATCGCTAGGAATTAGAAATGTCATATATAAAGATCAATCACGCTACCCTTAGAGCTCCATGGAATGGAGCGAATAAAAAAGTGCCTTATACAAGTCATAGAGAAGAAGGAATAGTAGTTCTAGATAGAGCAAATAAGTTATAACTTCGCTCGCATCTGGCCTGGCCTCTTTTGATAAACTGATTTTTTCCTTTCTAAAGGGGGCTTAAGACGAGAGTTATGCTCCTTGGTTCAAGTATTCAAGTACTTTTTTTTTGCTTTCGGTTGAGACTTTCACTATTCACTATTTCTTAGGCCTAGGCCCTCTTTCTTTTGCATCTGAAGCTCTGGTCTCTTTAGGTATTCTAATGGCCTCTTCCCTAAAAAGACTGGCACAAGGCTTCTCGCTTGATCGATCATTATTACATAACTTATCTGTTCTGCCATCACACACCAGTTTGGACGTAGCTCGCCACCTAGAGAGCTTAAATACGGCAACTCTTACGGGCCTGGGTGCTGACCCCACACTCAATCTGCTTTTATAATTACAGAATCCTGCCTGTGAGCTTTACATAGAAGCAACCAGACTCCTGCTGTCATGGTTCTAAGGCTCTTTGCTTGGATGGTTGCACGTGTTTATATCTACTGTTCTAAAACCCCTAAAACTCTCACTGCAACGACAACTTCAACTGACTACCATCAATGGGAAACTAAACTTGATCTAAAACCGTAGGGAACTCCGACAGTAAAACTACAAGTCGCTCTCTATCGCTTCTTTCCGGGACTTTACTCCCGAAGAGACACGACCTTTTGCTACTTTTACTTTATGAGCGATCCTTTTTTTTCCTCTTTCTTAAAAAAAAAGGAAGGAATGGATGGAGGGAACCTTTATCTTGTCCCAGCGGCGAGAGTTTTTCGTCTTGATTGATACTTGGATTTTAATATAGTGGGTTGATGTTCAATGACCTTTGGTACAACATCTAGAAATTTTTTTTTGGCTTTCTTCCAGAAAAAAGATATAAGACTGAGAGCGCAGCCGTTTGCGTTTTGTAGCCAAAGTTCCCCCAGGATGGAAAGCTGCACATGCGGGAAGAGCAAGTTGCCTCTCGCAGGTGGATCGTATCCCTTCTTTGTTAGCTGGCCTTTTTTTTTTTTTATCTTGCTGGCTTTTTCCCTGGTCCCTATTCTTGTTCAAGCTTCAGAAGCTGGAGATTTTGTGATTCAGTACACAATTTCCCCCTTATTAACGTAGGACAGAGGAAAAGCTCATGGAAGTGTCGATTTTGTTGGTTTATGTTCTACGTAGTTGCAAACTTTCTTTGTCGGTTATTGGTGACGATAGAAAGGTGTGCAACTGGCTTGTTAAAGCATGGAATGGTATCCAGAAAGCACAGTAACAGCTATTATATAGGCGCACTCTCACCTAATAAACCCTACTAAGGATTGAAAGTAGCACAATCCGCTATAGGGCAGAACCCCTGATCTATGAATAGCCGCGGGCAAGCACCTTTACCTTTAACAAGCAAGGCCCGAAAGCCTTCGCCTATAGCTTCTACTTCTACCCCAGTAGCCCTTTAACACACAAGTACGCTCACGCTAGTACAAAAGTAAGTAAACAACCTTCTAATGTCTCCAGACCTTCTATGAACGAGGCTTTGAACTATAGCAAATAGCCCATTAGTTGAGCTTTGCTCTATGCTGGCTTAACTCTTCCTATTCCTGCTCGAACAGGAAAGCCTAAGGAGCAAATAAAGCGTTAGCCCACTTGTTGCCCGCTTGCTTTCGCACTTCGCTTCCGCATCTACTTAGTTAGCATCCCAAATCCACGTACCCCTGCTTTCTTAAAGAAGCTAGTACACAATCAACTAAAGCTAGTAAGCTAGTATACATGCATTTGCCCGATTGCTTTAAGTGAAGCTTTACCTCTGAGTTTTCCACCTGTCCAAAACTATGTAACTCATCTGAAAAAGTAGATTTTTTAGACCAGAACGTGAACTCTAAGAATAGGGGTATAAAAGTGAACCACCTAGAGTCGATCCATGACCGTTAAACAAAAGGAGTCCTTTACCAAGTAAGCTAGGCAAAACCGTCTTTACCCGCCTCAACCGATCTTAGCTCAGACATGCCAACAGCCAATACTTAGTCCTTTCCCTAGGACAGTTAATCAAAACTAATACGGCTCCGTTATCTTTGAGACTACCATTAGGACTCTAGAAAGTCATTCAACAGCAGATAGAATACCTCACACGAGAGCCAAAAATAAGGCTTTCATTAAGAGAATTCGTCCATACAATAGAAAAGGGAGAGCAATCAACCTTATGGCTACTTTAGGACAATTCTCACCTTAGGACCCCTACTGTGACAATAGCTACTACACGTCCTACAACAGAAAAAGCTATCGATGAAACAAACCTTTATCAAGCATATCACCATGACCTAGTACAGAACCAATCTTCACTTTTTTATTTAGTAGTTTAAAACAAAAACAAAAGTGAGAGACCAATAGTGGTTGCTAGTTACCCCAGAGGTTACGAGAAATAAGGATACTCGGTTTGGATGACACAGTTGCGATTTCGTCTATCATTCTATGAAATAGGGCTTCCATCTTTTGCTTGTCGGAGCAGAACTCTTTTTTCTAGGTGGATTGCACTTTATCCCGTAGCTCTTAGGACCTTCTTCCCTTAACGGCAGACCTTTCTTGGTCTTGTGGCTTGGAATTCCTTCCTTGGGTTGGGGGGTTTGCTCAATATACGAAATAGAGATTGAAAGAACGATGGAGATTTAAACACAAGAATTGGTATTTCAACAACAACGGATATTGAAACAAAGGAGATTTACTTGAAAAGCAAATGTCGCATAGGGAAATGGAATTCAATCACTTTGCTTTTTTATCTTACCATTTATATAGAGCTTTTTGGTCCTTTAGGTTTCGTCGAAGTGGTTACCCCAACTCCTCCATGAACCTCCAATATATGCCTTTCTTCAGACGGTTCACGCTTCTGGCCTATATCTGTGAACCAGATGGGAGTTTCCATTGGAATAGTCTCCCTTTCGAATACGTTCCTTAGAAAGGTCCCTTGAGTGGCCCATCAATATTGAATTGAGAAAAGCAGGGATCTGGAAGAGTCATTGAGAAAGAAATTATGGTTGGGGATGTTTATCCATCCATTCTAGGGCCCCTTTCTAGGGCATTTCGGATGATATAAAGCACTGCCGAAAGTAGAGTAAGCAAGGAAGCTACGCCGCTTCTCTCGTTGGATTGATTGATTGTCCCTCGTGCCTTGCCCCGACTCTAAGTCAAATGTATTCCCTAACAGCGGGCCTGTCGACTTAAATTTATTCGACTCCTTTACCTTTAGAGGTGAGGGTGCTGGTATTGTATAGTTGGAAAAAGCGGAAACCGATTTCTAGATTGATATAAGATATTCATAATAGCTAATGTACGGGAAAGAGACCCTATATTATATCTAGCTCAAAGGCCATGGTCAGTCTCTGTCTGAAGGTCGGGAACACCGCTTCTTTTCCAGCGCCCTTATCTGAACCACTACGTACGCCAACAAGAAAGCCATCCCGTATCTAAAGAAAGAGGGAAACGTTTTTTGAACCCTGATAGATGGATGCCTGTCAATCTAACTTTCCTACTTATTATGAAGAGCCCTTATCAAAGAGAGGCAAGCCAAGATCATGAAGGAGGTCATGGTGCAGCCATTTTGCACTGTAGCGGGACTGCTTGCTTGATTAAGAATAAGTTCTTATTTATCAATAAGCTCTGGGTCTCAATCAATAGAAAGTCTAGTATGGCAGAACGATAGTTGAATGTGCTCATCGGTGCCTGACCCTGAGATGTAGATCATCTAAGGCACATTAGCATGGCGTACTCCTCCTGTTCGAACTAGGGTTTTAAACTAAACTTCACCTTAGGAGGATAGATGGGGCGATTCAGGTGAGATCCAATGTAGATCCAACTTTCGATTCCCTCGCCATTTTTTATGTTGACCTATCATCTAAGCAAGCAGCACCAATAATGGCAGATATAGGCACAGAAACCCTCCGTCGTTCTAGCAGCACAGTAAGCATGGGCATCATGGGCGGTGGCTTCAGAAATAAGTCAAGTTGAATTCAAACAAGACCACTTGTAGCAGTCGACCCAGGGCCAAGCGATTCATATCCATAATCCGTTTATGCCGCAGCATATCGAGATCAGGGCTTACTTACCAGAAAGAAGAATCAAAAGAGTACGTAGAGCTTTTTCATTAGATTAGGAGATAGATTCCCAAGCTTCGTGCCGCGCTCTTTTGAATGAGATGTAGAGATGGGGCCTTCTGACTTTGAAGCCTTGCCTTTGATTAGTGAGTCCCCCGGTAAAGCTCCCAGCCGGCCTCAGAGTTCCCGTGGCTTAAGGATAGCGAGTCTCCTTCTTCACATTCTAATATAGTGAATGCCTCCTAAAAGGTCCCGTACCCTAAACTCGAATTTTAATCCATCTCCTATCTTAGCTGATTGGTAATAGACTGAGGCCCCTAGACCCAATCCGGTCACTTTCTTGGTCTCCTTCCCCTAATGAATAGATTCTTTCTGATCCAACGAGTGTAATCTCTTTTTCCAGTCCAAAGACCTTATCTTAGTAGCCACGGGAGAAAAGTAGTTTATAAGATGACGGGGTTGAGCGGAGCCTCTATAGCCATCTTGGGTTCTCATTCCTTAAGAGACTCCTTCGGTACTACTACTTTGAGGTTACCGAGATTATATTATATCACTTTCATCCTTGATTCCCCAACGAGCTCTTTAGGCTCGAAAAGGTATTTCACTTGCTAAGTCCTGTAGAAAGGAGCTCTTATGGCTCTAGCTACATACTCATGTAAGGTATGTAACTCCTTCAGCTCCAAATCCCTAACGACGCCCCGCTCCGGGAATCATGGGACGAGAGGGACACCCGGCACCACCTATCCCATTGGACAAAAGTACACCCCTATTCTTGTCCCTCTTTAGGTGCATACCCACTTAGGAAGATATGCAATTGTGTAAAGAGAGAAGTCAATGGAGAACTACCAAATGACTTTGATTTGTTTGTACCAATCTGGGGGACTCCTTTGTTTAGGCCTAGCCATTAACAAAGAAGCCATAGGAACAATGTAATCCGTGACTGCATCGGATTCTATTGAAGACGAATCCTAATGATTCATTGGGTGGGGATAGTGGATCGCCTTATCTCAGTAGGCTCTGTTGCTGGGTATACTTGTTAGAGGAAAATAAATAGGGGTGATCCACCGTGGTGAATTCGGATGTATGAGCTGATAATTGATGTAAAAATTCATAATGGGTCTTTGACTTGGTCTATTGACAAAGCACCCTTTCTAAAGAGAAAGAAAAGAATGGAACTAAAGGAATGAGTTTATTTGGTGTCTTACTCATCTTTTAATAGAAAGAGTAGAGAAAGAAGTGAACGAGGATGAAGAATATGATAATGGATTTGATTATTCCAGTTCCGCTGCTTCGAAAAGGCCTTCTATCAAGCTGTCCAGAGTACCGTCTAGGTTGACTCTTCGCTAGGTGCGAAGCGAAAGCCCTTCAAGCAGCCACCAAGAAGAATGGAACCATTAGTCAAGGATCTTCACTATTGGGCTTTTCTCTAATGAGATTCGGGGTTGGTTGGGAATTCCCCGATCCAGTCCTTTCTTGAGTATTGTTATTCAGTTTACCAATCCAGATGCGGGGGAACCATTATTCAAAAAAGCCTTCCCTTGATAGTTCTACTAGTTTCATCTATGTGCTAGGCGGAGGCAAGGCTGAAAGGCGAAAGAAAAGAAAGAGTAGACCTTACCCTTTAGCTAGTCCCTAGGCGAAGGATAGAAAGATGGCTAGCTGTGAGCTTGGCGGAAAGCCTGTCAGTTCTCTTTCGACTTCCCTTGGATTCCCTTCTCTGTCCAGAGAGAGTAACTAAGTAAGGCCAGTCTAAGCATCACAACAAGATGGTTGCGGCCTTGAACTTCCCATTAATGAGTGTAAGAGCTTCACAAGTTCCTTCAGCTTGGAGCTGGAGTCATTGATCTGTTTGGTGAGTTTTCCTATACATGTATAGGATAAAAGGCCTACAAGTTCTGACTTCGTGTTCTTGACCTACTTGTCTATTAGTCTTGGCGAGAAGACTCTAATCAGGGGAGCGCTCATCTCGCATTCTTTGATAAAGGATAATGATTTGCTCGTCAAGCTGAGTGGCTATGTTATGAGTTTTGATTTTTAGGCGAGCCAAATGCCGATTCTACCTCTGCCAATTACCTTTTCTAGTAGAATTTCTCTATCAAGATCCGATCTCACTCTTGTTCTTTGAGAATCCAAAAGATGCAGGTTCTTTTCTTTGCTTAATGGGCAAATTAGCCACAGAGTAAATACTCGGAATTGCTATTGAATACGTTGGACTATGAACTGAGGCAATTCTTGCTTTTGTTTTAGCAGCTGTGATCGAAACTTCTTTCTTTCTTTGAACGACTCAGCTCCAATTCCTCTTAGAGATCCTTTCTCTTCCTTTCTGTTTTAGCACCAGGGATTTCTTACTTACCTAAGAGTCCCATCCCAGTACTAGTATCCATCTCCCAACCCTACCACATGAACTACCTTCTCCTGGGGATGAGGTTGAAGTAGAAACGGATGAAAGCCTGGCTAGAGCGAATAGAAAGAGTTGATTGTGAAACTCATCGCTGCAGGACTGCTTTCTTCGTTGATGGATCCATTTCTATAAGCAATTAGATCAATATTGACAGAGCCATTCAAAGAACCTCTTCTTCGATAGCGTGAACAGAGCTTCTAGCTAAAGAAAGACGGAAACGGGGAAATAAATACTGATAGCCAGGACTCATCTGTAAGAGAGGATATAGCATATATAGAAGAGAGGGTATCCAAGAGTAAATCGATTAAAGCGTAAGTCTAGCTTCTCTTTGGCTGACTGATCCCATAAACCATCTTTCTTTTCTTTCTTTGAAGAAAGATCAGACTTATTGATGTGAGAAAGACGAAGATGCTTAAAACGATTACCGATTTACTTAATAGTTCCGGTTAGCCGCTAACCCCTTTCTTTAACATGACCTCGCACCCAAGTAAACCTGGGGCCTACAAAACCTAAATCCATCATTGCATAGGTAGAAAACCAATTACGAAAATTTGGACAAAGACCAGTGCGGAGCCTATAAACCCCCATCTTTTCATCAGCGCAAAGTAAAGAATTGGAATCTCCAGACAAGAATTCGAAATACTATTACTATTAGCTAGAGCTTCCAGACATGGTCATAATTAATTCTTTTTGGACTGATTAGGACTAGCACAGCAGTAAAGTACATAATGATACTTTTTCTACAGTACCCTCTTCTTTCGAGAAAAGACTTTTTCCATTGGAGGACCTTGATGATAAGTCTTTAGGAGACCTCTTATTATGCTACTCTTCACTGGTTAGATCTATAACTTCATGAGTGACAGCTAGGGTCTCGGGCGGACACAGAGAAGAAAATCCCCTCCACATTAAAATGTAAGTTTGGAGAATGATCGAAGGAGAAAGAAAGAATCATGCGCAACAGACTTATACTCGGCTAGATTCTGACTGACGAATTTTTCAGGAGCTCAGAGCTTGATGTCCATCCTTGTCTTGGCAAAGTTTGGCAATGCAACTCAGTTTGACATCCATCGAAAGCGGAGAGACCGCAGTATTGTTTCCTTAGCATCCATTCCTTCGTAGTCTTGTTTGATAGTATAGTAGGAAAGCGTAACCTAAGCGCAATAAAGAGCTTCCGCCATACAATTGGAACTTGGACTCTTACTGGGAGACTGATCATCTAGAAGAGATCAAAGAAAATAGAGTTTCGGTTGCTTTCCAAGGGATAAAGGGTCCAACTCTAAACAGGTAGAATGTCCTCCTCAGTCCAATGCTTTCTAGTGGTTTTAGGGCAATCCCTTGAGCTATCTTTTCAATATCAATAGTAGGTGGAAAGAAGCACTAACTAAGATTTTCATGAAGATGGGGCAAGTGTACTAGCATATGACTTTTCCAACTTTTGAATTAATGTTTGTCAAACCCTAAGCTGCTCCTTAGAAAGGGTTTGTGTGAAGCTTAGTTTAACGTTACGGAAAGGGGAAAGGAAGTGATGAAGGAAAGACTTCATTGCTTACTTGATGGCATTCCCTTGCGACCCTACTGGTAAGACAAACCTTGCCAGTCAGGGAAGGAGTAGCGGTAGCTTCCTTTGTTTGCAGCTACAACTGGCTTTGCTCCATCTTTCTTTCTATGAGCTCGGAGTTAAAGGAGCTATACTCTAGTTAAGGAAGCTACTGTGCTATTGTGGAATGTTAGGATCTCCTTGTTCTTCTTCTTCTAGATTGTCCTTGTTTAGTCTGTTATCCCCTGATGGAGACTCGAGAGACCTTGTGGTGTGCAAGTTATGATTGTTACTAATATGACTCCGAAAACGAGGTTTTATAAGACTTTTTTCCTTCTATTGTAGTGATAGGCCTCGAAGCGAACTTGGAAGCCCCTCAATCTTCTTCTGGTATGGCACCTGCTTATGAATACTCTTTTTTGGTAGGAAAGCTAGGGGAAAGAAAGGTTGTTCCTGATCTCTTTTCCTGATATGACAGTAGCTTGCCTTGGTGTAAATTCGACTACAGTAGATCGAAAAGAATCTGGTTCGAGGAGGCATAGCTGCTATTTCATCTCTTGTTGTTGCCCTTGTTTTGTTAGTCCTTGAGTAACGCTATTCGGAAAATTATTTAGTAGTTAAATAACCCGGCATTTTTCCCTTATTACTTATTAAGTCTTTTTTAGAACCCAAAAATCGTAGACAAGATAAAGCCAGAAACTTTTTTTTGTTCTTGTTGATGTAGTTGCCTTCCTTGCCCTTTCTTCCTTCTGGGCGGCATTCCCATCCATCGATACCAGATGAGAGATGAGAGACCGGAAGTCCTATGAGCTGAGCTTGGGAAAGTGTTAATGGGAACGGACCTACCCAAGGAAATACCCTCAGAGAACGATATAGGTAAGTCACCCGACCCGAAAGAGAAATAATGGTAAAGAGAGCCGATATTAGAAAGTTCTTTCAGACGCTGAAGAAGTTAGATAGAATCGATTAAAAGGCTTAACCAAGGGAATTGATTGCGGCTGCTTAGCCAGCAAAACTATGAGATGGGTGTGACCGGCTGCTTAGCTTCTGCTAGACTGCTTTCCACTTAATTTATCATAATAGGTTTCCTTCAAGGTATTGACAAATGTAGCCATCATTTCTTTTTCAATTAGCGGTGGTTGTACTTGAGCTGCCAAGTCCCTAATTAGATAGAGAACTGCTTCAAATACCCCCAAGGCGCTAAATGACTGACTTCCCTATTCTTTTCTTTTGGAAACCCACTGCTTCCGTGCGAGGTGCCCGATTAGTTATGCTTCCCGAGCGGTATAATTCATTCTTCTGTGATTGAGTGAAGTTGCTACTGAGGAGGTTTCCTTCGTTTTCCTTAAGTCCATGCTTTATAGTGGTAAGCGCCATTGCCTTTCATCCTAATCCCTTTTCAAGCAGCCTAGTAGCCTAGCCATATCCCTCTATTAGTGCATTACGCCTCTCTCTTTGTTTCGAAGTCTTCGAAGTCGTATAGTTCGGTTATGTGCTTTCTAGGTATCTGTCCATTTCCTGCATCGTCTTAGTCGAGTCCCTCTTCCTTTTACTTGTGAGTTCTTCGAAGTCAGTTGCCCTCTTTTTGCTTGTAGCTTTTAACCCTAAAGTCCTTATTTTGGTTATAGCGCGGGACTGGTCTTTTAGCTTTCAAATAAGGCATATCTTGTCCTCATCAATTTACTCTTTCTAAGACACAACAACGATTGGTTACTCTCCTTTGAAGGTGAAGCCCGTTTGAAGGCAAATCAAGATCTATTACTATCTGTCTTCAAAGGATCCGTTGTTAGCAGTATCATCAATGAAAGCGAATTGGCTAGTTCCAAGTCTGTATACTAATAAAGATAGGCGCTCCTTTACCCTTTTACCAGATTCCGGAGGCTGCTACTATAATGCCTTCTTTTGGATTGTATACCACTAACGACTATCAAGATAGGCCGGCTATCCATGATATGTTCTGATGTGGAACGATCTTCAAGAGCATAAAATTTTGTCCAAGAAGTGAGGGAGAGAACAAACAAAACAAGTGTAATAAGTAAAAGAAAGTGCCTTTGAAAGGACTTGAAAATGTTAAACTTCAAGCAACCTTGGATATATCAAATCCAAGACCTCAAGAAGGTTTAAACAAAATCTTTTCTTCAAAGTTCAAGCAACCTAAGGTATTTTGAACCTTAGACCTCAATTAAACAAGAAGAAGACCACAAGACTAGTTTTCTACAAGAGTGTAGTAACTAGTATGAAGGAATTTTTTTTTCATGATCAACCTTGAAGCTCTTGGAACTTTCAACAAGTCTTCAAAGTGATTTTTTTCTTTCAAGGAAGTTCACCCTTGAAGAAGATAGAAAAACTAAGCTAAGAACTAAGAATACTAAGAGAAGAACCTTTGTCTTGAAAAATTTCTTGATTTTTCTTCAAAATGGAAGACTACATATTTATAGAGACTTGAGGTAGAAAATAGGAATTTTTCCCTCTCATATTTTCAGCCCAAAGGATAGATATAACCTATACATACACTTGATAAGACAATAGAGGTGCTTTAATTGCATTTGGACTATTCTAGAGCACTAGTCAACACATTGCCAAAAGTAGGAGGCAATTTTTTCAGCTTGGGTAAAAAGGGATTCCAACTATCTACCAAGGTAAATTTTCAATTTCTAACTTATTCAAAAATTAGGATATTGCCCCATAAAGTCTTGGACATCAAAATTTAATCCCCATAAAGTCTTGGACATCAAAATTGACATCAAAATTTAAGCCTTGAAACTTCTCTTGCTCAATTTGATCCTTGTGACTCTTTAGTTGTCTTGCCTTCGCTCTTGTCACAACTCCTTGATGTTCTTGCATGTCTAACCGATTCACATCATCCTCCCCCTCTTGAAAAGGATTCATCCTGGAATCTCCATCACCTATATCAAATAAAGAGAGATCGGAAACATTAAAAGTGGCACTAACATTATAATGTCCCGGAAGATCAACTTTATAGGCATTATCATTAATTTTCTCAAGGATTTGAAATGGCCCATCTCCCCTATCATCAAGCTTAGACTTTCTTTGTTGGGGAAATCTTTCCTTTCTAAAATGCACCCAAACCCAATCACCGGGTTTGAATACCACTTTTCTTCTTCCCACATTTCTTTTCTCTACAAGCTTTTTGTTGGAGTTGACAATGGCTTCATGGACCTTTGCATGAATTGCTTTCACAAAATTAGCCTTCTTGCTTGCATCCTTGCTTAATGCTTGATCTTCTAGATAGAGCATCGGCCACCACATTCTCCTTACCTTTCTTGTAATGGATGACATATGGAAATGTTTCAATGAACTCCATCCATCTTGCATGTCTCTTATTGAGTTTATGTTGGCCCTTGAGAAACTTCAAAGCCTCATGATCGGTGTGCACAACAAACTCCTTTGGCCATAGATAGTGTTGCCAATGCTTTAATGTTCTTATTAAAGCATAAAGCTCCTTGTCATAAGTTGAGTACCTCACGGCTGCCCCATTAAGTTTTTCACTAAAATAGGCTAAGGGCTTTCCATCTTGCATAAGTACACCACCTATACCAATGCCGGATGCATAACACTTCACCTCAAAAATTTTCTCAAAGTTTGGTAGTGACAAAAGGGGTGCACTACACAACTTTTCCTTCAACAATTGAAATGCTTGTTCTTGTTTTGTTTCCCACTTAAATCCTTCGGTTTTCTTGATCATATCGGTCAAAGGGCTAGCAAGTGTGCTGAAATTTTTGATGAACCACCTATAGAAACTTGCTAGGCCATGGAAACTTCTCACTTCCGATGCGTTTCTTGGTGTTGGCCATTCCTTAATTGCTTGGACCTTACCTTCATCTACTTGAAGTCCTTGTGAGCTTACCACATAACCTAGAAATGTAACTTTCACCAAACAAAACTCACATTTGTCAAGGTTAGCAAAAAGTTTTTCAATTCTCAAGACATTTAGTACTTCCCTAAGATGTTCAACATGCATTTCATATGTCTTGCTATAGACCAAAATATCATCAAAGTATACAACAACAAATTTCCCAATAAAATTCCTCAACACATGATTCATTAATCTCATAAATGTACTAGGAGCATTAGTTAATCAAAAGGGCATAACCATCCATTCATACAAACCAAAGTTAGTCTGAAAAGCGGTTTTCCACTCATCCCCTTCTCTCATCCTAATTTGATGGTATTCGGATTTCAAGTCAATTTTAGAGAAAAGATTAGAACCATGCAACTCATCAAGTAAATCATCAAGTCTAGGTATGGGATGCCTATACTTAATAGTAATGTTGTTTATGGCTCTACAATCTATACACATTCTCCATGTACCATCTTTTTTGGGAACAAGCAAAACCCGAACCGCACAAGGACTCATGGACTCATGCATATACCCTTTTGAAATTAGATCCTCAACTTGCCTTTTTAGCTCCTTAGTCTCTTCCGGTGGACTCCTATAGGCCGGTCGGTTTGGCAAGACCGCCCCGGGGACAAAATCGATTTGGTGTTCGATTCTTCTAATTGGTGGAAGACCTCCGGGCATCTCATCGGGAAATACGTCTTTGTAATCTTCAATAACCTGCAAAATTTCACTTGAAAAAGAGGGTGAGTGTTCTTTAGATGAAGTAAAAGATTCCCTACAATACAAGAGCAATACCACTTCTTTTCTTTCAATTGCTTCAATCACCTCACTAGGTTTTGCAAAGAAACAATTCTTTTCTTTCATCTCACTCTCTTTTTTTTGGTCACTCTTTTTCTTTTCACTCTTGTTTTTCATCACTCTTTCTTCACTCTTTTCTTTTTCCTCAACTCTCTTTCCCCTCCCCAATTTTTTTCTTTTGAGCTCACTTTCAGCCCTCTCTTTCTCCCTCATCTTTTTTTGTTCATCTCTCACTTGTTGAGGTGTAAGAGGATTCATAATGAATGTTCTTCCATCCTTCACAAAAGAATAAGTATTCTTCTCCCCATTGTGGAGGGACTTTCTATCGAATTGCCAAGGTCTTCCCAAGAGAAGATGGCATGCTTGCATGGGCACCACATCACATAGTATCTTATCTTTGTAAGCTCCCATTTCTATTGGTACCACTACTTGTCTCAACACTTTAATTTCTCCACTATCATTTAGCCAATGGAGTTCGTAAGGTTTATCATGTTTTGTAGTAGGTAGTTTCAACTTCTCAACAAGATAAGCACTAGCCACATTTACACAACTACCACTATCAATGATAAGGTTGGCAATCCTTCCCTCAACTTTACATTTAGAATGGAAGATGTTTTCTCTTTGTTCAATCATGTTATCATCAAAAGTTTGAGCGCTTAGTGCTCTTATGGTAACTAAGCTCAAGACATCGTCATCACTTCCTAAAGGATTCAAATCAACATGTTCATCATCCTCACCATTTTCTTCACCCTCAACACATTCGCTACTTTCATCCTCCTCCTTCTCAATCCAACCATTCAAATCCTCCCTAAAGATCAAAGCTCTCTTTGTCGGACAACTACTTGCATAATGTCCTACACCATTACATTTAAAGCACTTTGGAGGGTTAGAAATGATTTTACCTCTCTCTTCCATCTTTGGTTTGGTTGGAGGTTGGAAAGTACCTCTAGGAGCCTCCTCCTTTTTTTGCCATGGCTTGAAGTTGGAAGTAGGTGGTTTTGTTGTTGCAACTTGTCTTTGCTTGGGAAATGAAGATCGCATCATCCCATTCCTTCTCCTTTATGATTCGATCTTGTTGGCAAGGTGGCACATGTCTTCATAAGTTGTATGTGGATACAAGTCAAGTTGGTTGGCTATCTCTCTATTGAGACCACTAAGGAACCTAGCCATTGAAGCATCCTTGTCTTCTTCCAAGTTCAACCTCAAGATGTAGAGCTCAAGCTCTTGTCTATACTCTTCTACACTTTTTGGACCTTGTTTTAAAGTCATGAGCTTATAATGAAGCTCTCTATAGTAGTGCTCAGGCACAAATCTTTCTCTCATCAAAGCTTTTAACTCTCTCCAAGTATCAACTGATGGTCTACCACTTCTAACTCTTTGGTTTACTACCCTTTCCCAACAATGTAAAGCATAGCCGGAAAATTCGGCTATTACAAGTCTAGCTTTTAAGAACTCATTACAATTTTTCAACATAAACATGTTTTCTACTTGCCTCTCCCAATCTAAGAAAATGTTAGGGTCATTCTCACCCTTAAAACTAGGGAGCTTCCACTTCATTCGGTCCAAGGTTTGGTCACCTTGGTCTCTTCCATGGTTTGCAACAAATGGAACATGTTCATGATCATCATATAATGGCTCTCCATGCCTAGCTTGTGGCCTTGGAACTTCTTCAAAGTGTCTAAGCATGCCTCTTCCTCCAAAACCGCCTCTTCTACCACCGTAAGGAGGTGGATGAAGTTCTTCATCAAAATGTGGAGGTTGGTGGAACTCGGTTGTCCTAGAGCAATTGAGTGGTCCATTGCTCCTTGGGGTAGTAACATTGAGACTACCATGAGGACTAACCTCCCTTTGTTGATTAGAGAGATTAGTAACATCCCTTCTAATATCCCTCATCTCATCTCTTAGGGATTGTAACTCTTGCATTATGAGCCTCAAAGGGTCATCATGTTGGGAGTTGCTAGACTCTTCTCCAAAAGGAGTTGGTGCTTGAGCTTGGGTTGACATCTTGCTAGTGTTTACCTCACAAAACTCTCTTTGGCCTTTTTGAGGATATTCTCACAACTCTTGCCTTTTCCTAAAGGTTCAAGTCTCAAAGAGTTCTATGAGTTCTTAACAAAGATTTAACACCTCTACTCAAGTTTAAAACAACCAAAATAAAAAAAAAATCACAAACAAAAACTAGTTGAGAAATATGATAAGCAAGGAAAATGATATTGAGTCATCCATTCATTTTAAGGAAGTTCAATAACATTTCCAAGAGCATTTGAGTCAATAATGGTAGATTGACCAAATGAAGAAATAAGTACTGAAAAAGAAAAGAAATTCGACCACAAATACAAACACAAAGCTAGGACACTTCAAGAACACAAAAGAATACACAACAAAAGTTTCCAGCAAGCAGAGTAGATGACATACTCGGATTGTTTGGAAAACTGGTATTTAACCACAAGTCTAAATTGAATGAGGTTTGTCTAGAAAGAATCCTCACTCAAAATTCTTGAGTTTAGGCTCAAGAATCAAAGAAAAAGGGTTAGTAAAAAGGAAGATATGCTCAGATCATTTCAGTACTTTTTTGTCTACGGAAAAGCCAGGTACACCTTCAAGTTTTGACTATTTTGAGATATCAAATGAAGTCCAAATTAGATGAAACTTGTTTCATTTGTTTCCCAGGTAAATTTAGTATAACTCCATGTAAAAATATTGCAAAGTTCTAGTCATATTCCAGGTCGTTCAAGCATTCTATTTTTGTGATGCCATTTTCCAGCAATCTAGTCTCTTTTCTCTTTTTTTTTTTTTTTTTTTTTTTGTATGTAAGATATCTCAAAAACACTTACTTGAAGGTGGCTCTGATACCAAATGATGTGGAATGATCTTCAAGAGCATAAAATTTTGTCCAAGAATTGAGGGAGAGAACAAACAAAACAAGTGTAATAAGTAGAAGAAAGTGCCTTTGAAAGGACTTGAAAATGTTAAACTTCAAGCAACCTTGAATATATCAAATCCAAGACCTCAAGAAGGTTTAAACAAAATCTTTTCTTCAAAGTTCAAGCAACCTAAGGTATTTTGAACCTTAGACCTCAATTAAACAAGAAGAAGACCACAAGACTAGTTTTCTACAAGAGTGTAGTAACTAGTATGAAGGAATTTTTTTTTCATGATCAACCTTGAAGCTCTTGGAACTTTCAACAAGTCTTCAAAGTGATTTTTTTCTTTCAAGGAAGTTCACCCTTGAAGAAGATAGAAAAACTAAGCTAAGAACTAAGAATACTAAGAGAAGAACCTTTGTCTTGAAAAATTTCTTGATTTTTCTTCAAAATGGAAGACTACATATTTATAGAGACTTGAGGTAGAAAATAGGAATTTTTCCCTCTCATATTTTCAGCCCAAAGGATAGATATAACCTATACATATACTTGATAAGACAATAGAGGTGCTTTAATTGCATTTGGACTATTCTAGAGCACTAGTCAACACATTGCCAAAAGTAGGAGGCAATTTTTCAGCTTGGGTAAAAAGGGATTCCAACTATCTACCAAGGTAAATTTTCAATTTCTAACTTATTCAAAAATTAGGATATTGCCCCATAAAGTCTTGGACATCAAAATTTAATCCCCATAAAGTCTTGGACATCAAAATTGACATCAAAATTTAAGCCTTGAAACTTCTCTTGCTCAATTTGATCCTTGTGACTCTTTAGTTGTCTTGCCTTCGCTCTTGTCACAACTCCTTGATGTTCTTGCATGTCTAACCGATTCACATCATGTTCTTTATGGAAAGACGGTTGAGGGGCACTACACTGACTCGCTTTTCCGAAAGGTTTGATCTTCGCCGACAATGCTAGTTCGGTTAGCCTGATTCATGACAGCTTTGCTTTATTTGCCTCTTCTTATAGAAAGCATTTCCCCCTCTTGCCGAAATTGGATGTTGTGTCAAGATCGGGCCTAAGATAAGGGAAAAGGGTATTCCCTAGTAGTATTGATACCGTAGCCCTTGCCTTTCCTTTTTCAAATGAAGAAGTAATTAGCTTATTCACTAGCCTTGCAATCACACGATAAGATTGATCTTTTATGACTAATTTCTAAGCTAATGGGCGTGGGGCTAATGATAATATAAGAAAGCCTCAGGCGCTGTTTGAGGGTGCAGGTGCTTAGGTCAAGGAATAGGAATGGGCGCGCCTCCCGGAAAAGTCAATTTTCTTTTTTATCTCAAGAGAGTGGGAAAGCACCTAGACCTTTTTAACGATTGAAAAGAAGACTTTCCTGTACCGCTTCAAGTACGTCTGGTTTGCAGCTTATCAAGCTCGAAATCCTTTCGATCTATACACGGTAAGCTCTATTGGGCGGAGGATCACCTTTCATTACTAGAAAAGCAAGAAAAAATAAACTGACATACGTAATTATAAAGGTGAATCAGGATTAGAATGCCCATACTTCTTCTTTTCAAACTTGCTTTCAAATCTCACTTAGTCTAGCTTTGATACTTTTCTTTTGTATACCTTTGCCGAAACTGGTAGCCCTAGCATTATCACTATAACTAGACGAGATGATAGTAAAGCCACTTCTGGGACCGTACGAACTAGAAGGAATGATGCTTCCATAGGTGGGGAGCTTCCTATACTTCTGCATATGGGTGCTACACAAGCTTTGGAGCAGTAGATGGAATGGAAACCCTCATGGGGTTTGGTTAGTTCGGGCTCACCAGTTGAGGTGGGGTTCTTGTTCTTCATTTTAGAGTTGCTTAGGTTTTCTGCTTTTCTCTGAATCCGGTTAGCTAATGAAAAAGAAATAGACAGATGGATTGGTGGCAAAAAAAAGGCTTGAGTACAAGTATCTACCTACAGGGGTTAAAGACTAGCCAGCGGGAGAGGGAGAAGTAAGTAATTAGATCCAGTGGCCTAGATGCCTTTCGACCTATATATTGGTTGATCTTTGAACTCGTTTCGAGATAGACGAAACTACCTGGGAAAGAAACTTAGCAAGGATCTATTTTAGCATTTCGGATCATCAGCTTAGTAGCCTTGAAACCCTTTATGAAACAAGGGGCGATGGGGTGAGCATGTTCACTCAGTTGAGAGAGACGAGAGGAGTCTAGAGAGTCTTAGGCCTCATTTTTTTCCCTCTTTCTTACATTCTTCTTTTAAATCTCAATCCACTTGTCTACTTACTTATCAGCATTCGTTGCCACTTAGGCTGTTGACCTTTTCTTCGACTCGAAATTCAATCCCATTTACTGGTTCAAGACAAACTAGAAAGGAATCCATGCCTTAAAAGAGCTCTAGCAGGTCTCTCTGTAGGCATTAAAGGAAGAATTCTTGCTTAGCACAAGAATAACATAGACTGAAGCCCAAGCCAATTCTTTTTCTACTATACCTCTTCCCCTTCTCTTCTTGTACGGAAGTTTTATCATAGCCTCTAGAGTTTAGAGGGAGCGAACGAAGCTATACGAAGTGAAGCTATTAGATAAGGAGCTAAGTCCGAAGTTTTTACCTTTTATGAAACTTTTCCTCTTAAGCATTTTCTACCGACTGCCAAGGAACAAGCTCACTCCTAGAAGGAAGTCATTACGGTTGGAAGGGATTGACTTTCAGTTCAAGTAGTTTATTACCAGAAGTATAAGATATTTAAACAAGTGAAGATATTGAAAATCATATCCAACTGCAAAGAAATATTACCTTAGCACATTCGGGAGATTTCTTTTCTCCACCTTTCTTTCTTCCTTGCTTGCCTGGATAGAAAGAATCTTAGATGGAAAGAAATCAAAAGTCGACAAGAGAGTTTTAAGCCCAGAGCCCTGAAGACCGAGGGTGAAATGGATACTTCTAATACGGGAGAATGGTTAAAGAACTAGCCTAGCCTCCAAGTCCTTAAAAAAATTGCACCTTTCCGAAAGAGAATTAAGGTCTTTGTGAAGTCTTAATTCGATATTCAATTCCGGAGCATGGAGCTCCTACATTTCTTTCCTACTCGAGAGCGTCCGTCATGCCTAAACTCCTTGAACCTAAGGGGGCTAGGTGTGTTGATGGGCCTACGCCTAATTTTGAACAAAGAGATTTGAGGATATAAATGTATTTACGAATCAGCAACGGAATCAGAGGCTTAAGAGGAGCCAGAAAGACGAGAAGGGCTTTATGAATGTTACAGAATGAATGGTCCATAGGCCTACCGGAAAATAAAGTCTGAACTACGAATGCTATGGGGGCACGAGGTAGAGATTTTCTTTGTGTTTCGTGAGTTTAAGAGATTCAATAAAAGGTTATTGCAAGGGGCAATCAAGCCTTTTCCACGGGTTCAGCTAGCCCATGCAGTCTAAGGACCCAAATGAATCGATTAAAGAAGAAAAAGGAAGCCCTTAGATCCTAGATAAGTAAGCATATATGCCTTTGGCTGGAAAGATAACGAGCGCTATTCTCAACTTATTCTCTTAGAGGCCAGCTCATCATAACCCTAAAACACGACGTTAGCGGGGCCATGCAGAAATACAACAAAAGAGCAAACAGCCATGAGATAGCTAATCAACGGGAGAATTCTACTAATTGAGTTAGTGATTCAAGGGGCAGTCTAGATAGAAGTGTTCCCGCGTTCTTACTCGAATAATTAGAATAATAAAGGCTTCTTTTTGAATGAATGAGTAGCTAAACGCTCTGTCTTGGGGCAGCGGCCTCACTTCTTTCTTTTGTCGAGATTCTCATATATAATATAATAGAGCATAGATTCTTACTGGACACCAGGGGATAAATTGCTCTTAATAAGGTAATATCCCTTCAAGCTGCTGTCGCGAAAGCAAACCAATTCTACGAGGACCTGCGCCCTATATAAATCAGTACTTCTCTCTCTGACTTCTTACACCTACTCGGACCCTGCCAAGCTACCACCTACCCCGCGCTTGAGGTATCTTGCAATAGGTAGTAGCCCTTCTTGGCCGAGAGCGTACATAAATGATGTGGTCCCCGGATGTTGCTACGAATAGTTATTACATTAAATTAATAGGAGATTTTTCTTTTGTATTGTGATGGGTTAGTAAACTATAGAGATCGAGGTTCAGATCAAAACGGACTCTTTGACTAAGGCTTGTCGCTTCAACCTAGTAAGCTAGTCCCTCTACCTCTTCCGCATGCTGCTATGTCTTCCCGTCTGCAAGACCCAGCTAAAGCGAATCTCATGAAGTTCCCTACTCTATCTTTACTTGTAGTTCGTCACTTGTTGGCAAGGGCAAGGGCTTTAGTGTAAGCACCAGTTCGAACTCTGACTTAGAATCAGACATTATCTCTCTCTCTCTCTCTCTCTCTCTCTCTCTCTCTCTCTCTTAATAATTGGAAGTTTGATCCAATCAACCACTAATGACCAAAAAATGTTCCAACCACGCATAAGTATGAAGGATTGAATCCTGTAATAGATTAAATATAGAAGAGTCTTATAAAAGGGCACTGGTTCACACATTTCGGGTTTATTCCTCTTACCTCTAGAAAGATAAATGAATGGAAGGGATACTTCACCAAATGGAGTGATAGGTCAAGTATGGACGTTCAGTAAACAATCCCTTAGCTAAAGTCCTCGGAGATTCTTCCCTGACGAACGAAATGACCAACCCAATGAAGAGCTATCAGCTCTCACTCTCTGAACTCGCTCTCATATTGAGAAAGTCAAAGGTTTGACCTACTCTCGTTCTGGAATATGTTATGAACTCACCCACTACTTTTGAATGAGATTGTAGGAAAGGGAAATGTCGCTGCCTCAGTAGACGTTTAAGTACTTGATTAGGCTTGCTGCCACTTTATTCATATGTATGGTAGGGTAACTGAGGCTGCCTTGTCGGCTGATGTTAGTATCCCCTCATCGTCGTCGACAACTTCTGGCATGGAATCGGATGTGAATTCTCCATTTATTGGCTTTCAGGATGTCAATAGAACTCTATCTGTAGATAGCTCTTGGAAGCACTTCACATAGCGAATAGTTGAGAGTATTCAACAATATATACCAAGTACTCTAATTGGAGTTCAAGGCATTATTAAACTTAAGGCTTTTCTGATGACTGTGCTCGTTGGGCATTAAGCCTAAGATCAATCTAACCCTTACCGCTGGCTTCCCCGGGCATTGCTCATTTCCAGACTTTATCTTTGAACTTCTCAACATTTCAGGAATAGAAATACTTTCTTTCGGGTATAACAGAATGGTTTAGAGCTTTACGTTGCTGTTCAATAAAAGTGCAGTTGTTCGTAAAAGTTCATCGTGTAATGAGCGGGCCAAACCCCGGTGTCCTTCCTCCGTAGAGATATGTGATACTTGTCCACGAGTGAGAGGTCAGCAGTGATAGTTGTGCACGATTGCGATGTTCGAAGTGATCACACTACTCGTTTTCTTCGAGCGAGCTGTCTACCAGTATGATTGATGGGTCTACCCGAAGTGAGTAAAGGTCAAAGGTCTGTGTTTGTGCTTGATATCTGGAACCTTTTCCTAACCCTTTTCTTGGAAAAAAGTTGAGTTCTTTCTTGTTTGTTAGTAGCTTTCCTTGCTTCTACTCGATTCCCTACCAATAAGGTACCGGCAGCAGTACCTAGCCAGATGAACAAGCACCTTCCAATGGAACTTTCCTCTACTCTATTAACTAGTTGGGTCTTTTGTGTAGTTAAAGTCAGAGTCTCAGTCTCAGTGTCATTCTCACTGTATGTATATTTCCTTCTTCAAGGTCTCGGGTTGAAGGGTTAAGGTCTTGAAGGAAGTAGTTCTATCTCTGATCACTATCTGTTTCGACCCCTTCGTTACTTAGTGATGAGCTTGACTGGTACTCTAAGACGAACGTGGTCCGATTTGGCAAAGTTGGCTCAATGTATGCTCTAGCTAGCCTTCTTTAGCATTCGAACTAGCACCGTATTCGTCGACTTTGCCTGACCATTTTCCCCCTCCTGGTGCGCCTCTTGCATCATAGGCTTTTTAGAAAGACACACACAGAGTAGTCCGAACCCCTTATATAACTCAATTTTTCAGCTGAAAAGGCACCGATGAGCACATTGAACTATCCATTGAATCCAGTATTCAATAGATGTATGAAAGGAGAATTCCCAGAGATAAGGTGTATCCCCAGTATGCAAACTATTAAGTTAGCCTTTTTCCAAGAGTAGGAGCTAGAGCAAGAGTTAGTAAGCCTGTAAGGATAGAGCAAGTAGTAGAAGTCTTGAGTCCCCAAGCAACTAGCCAGCTAATCCCTCTAATCTATAAGCTAATGAGTAGGGAAGGAGAAAGAAAGCTAAGCCAAAACCTATAGGTTCTTACTCCCAGATGCTATCTAAAGTAATTTGAGATTGTCAGTTTTATTTCGTGAACCAGCAACCCCTCTAGCCCTAGATCTATCATTAGGATTGGGATCTTTTGCAAACCAGCTCTTAAGCTAAGTCTCTATCCCAGCGAGCAAGTCCAGCGTTGTATGAACAAGCTAACCAACTAGCCTTTGGTTGTATTGTACTATAGGAGTCACCAAGTCGGTCAGGTTCTAGAGTAGGTAGACTAATAAGAAGGTACAGAAGAAGAAAAGAATGGTAGCTGGTTCTAGACTAAGCTTTTAGAGCAATTCCCTGCTGAGAATAGTGATGGTACGCTAACCCTGTTCCAGTAACTAATTCCCAGGGGATATGAAGGATATAGAGACAGGAAGTCTACCCTCGTGCCCAGAGCTCAAGGAAGGTGCTAAGCTTTACTAGATAGGACAAGCAGAAGTTGAGAAAGATGCCTCCCGACATACAGCAGAAAGTCAAAGAAGAAGTCACAAGCAGGCTTCATTAGAACGGTGGATGATTCTGATTGAATATAAAAAAAAGTTCCCGTTGCAAAGAAAGATGACGCGTGAGAGTCTGCATTGACTTTCGCAACCGCATGTCCAAAGACAAGCAGAGCTTGCCCCCATCGACTCAACGACCGGACATGAGAGGTTATCATTCATGGACGGTTTCTCAAGCTACAACCAAATCAGGTTGGCCGAGGGAGATCAGACAAAGACGTCCTTCATCACCATATCAGGTAGAGGGGGCACATTATGTAAAGTGTTTCGCTTCCAGTTCAAGATCGAAGCATAGGGGAGAACTGAAAAGTTAATGTAGATAGTTCCAACCCTTAACGGCCTCACCCCCCGAGACTGCGAATTATGAAAAGGATTTGATGCTAAGCTAAGGCCGAGGCTTACTAATTGGTAAGTCAATTCCAACTTTTCCTTGACTGTTACACCCAGAAGAAATGCTTAACTCTTACCTTACCCATGGTTTTTAAAAGATAGCTTCATCCCTTCTTTATCCTATTTTCATGTCTAAATGGTGGTTTAGGAGTGCCAAAGAACTTGGTCCACCGGAAGCTCGTAGCTACGGTGAGGCCGAAGAGGCACCATACAAAGAATACAAATAAAAAAACTTGAAACTTGGAAGAAAGGAATCCCCTTTCCTAACTTCTGAGTTAATAGTCCTTTCTTCTCGAACTCCTAGGATTGGTCTATTGCTTTTATAGTTCTTGGCTGAAGTCTGAATTGCAGCTTTAGCTTTGTCTTTGATGCTCTCTCTTCTGTACCCCAAAACAATCAAATTAAAGTGTGCCCGGCTTCAGAGAAGGTTTTTTCCTATACTATTTATTCATTCAGTCAAATGAATTGGTCGATCACACATACACACTTGGAGACCATTGGAACAGGGGAATGTCGTTCCTGAAAAAGCCATATTTACATAAAAAGTAAATGTATATGGAAGTTCCCTTGTAACCCTAAATTTTAAACCGATGCTATCGGGAATGTTGTCGTGAACAGAGAGTATAGGCCTCCTAGGTACGCACTGACCTATGTGTGGAGTCTTTTTCAAGCAAGAATAACCAAAGATATCTAAGCTTCATGAGCTCACCTCAAAAAGGAAATAAAGGAGGTGAAAGAGCATATCTTCTTTGAACACGAGAAATCACAGCTGATGAAAGAAAAGACTAAGCCATTCTTATTCTTAGCTTAACCACACTAAACTAACTCTTTCTCCTAACCTGGTGATAGAAGAGAGAAAATTCCTTATTGAGTTACCTACCCTAAGACGCACATCTCCTCTTTTAAAGAGTCAACTTCCCATATTCAAGCTCAAAGCAATGAAACCAAAGAAGAAATGTAGTCTAGCAGTCAACAAGTCTTATTATCCCTGGATACCAGGTACATGGCAACAAGGAAACTGGCTAATTGGCTCCACCTCTGACCACCATCTTGGGTACCATGATTGTCGTTGTTTTAATACTGCTTAAATTAAAGCAAGGCCCGTGACCGTGAAGTTAATGAAGTCGCGGCGTCTGCAGGTCAATCCGTCGGTCTAGGGATAGTTTGGAAAGTAGTTAATCGATATATAGAATTAGTTCTCCCTACTTTTCCTTAATCGGTATCACGGGTCAGAGTAATTAAGCCTTTCTTTTGTAGTAAATCTATTAGTAGCTCGTACTGCTCCTATAATTCAGGTAGTTTAAGAGTTAAACTAGCTTATAGAATTGATTTCGATGCAAGGATCCGTTCAATAAGGATCTGTCACCGCTGCCAAATCCTCTAACCCCTTTCCGATAAAGGTACCATTTTAACAGCTTAAAAAGAGGTAGAGGCTTCGACTTTTGTCAATGCCTGCCCATTTACTGTTGTGGGCTGGGGACAAACAGCTTTAGTTGCCCCGGTTCTGCTCGTTCATCCCCTTCGTTTTCTCGGCTTGTACATTTTTGCAACTGGACAATCCTTGGGATTTTTGTCTTTTTGGCCTCTCTTCTATGGTATTGTGCGGATAAAGTATACCTTTCTCGGGTATTTAGTAAGTATGCTCTCCTCGGTGATGATATCATCATTGAGGATCCACGTGTGGCTGATGTCTGTCAAAGTGTGATTAACGCACTTGGTGTCACAATTTCTTTACCGAAGTCTTTGATATTGGACATTGCTGGTAGAGAATTCGCTAAGCGTTTTCGTATATGCTACGGTGATTGGATTTGTCGCCCGTTAGTGTGAGATGCTTCGTGCGGCACGTCATGCTGTTGCATGGACACCAGTGTTTAAGTCAGTAGGAGTCAATTTTCTACAAGCTTCTCTTACACTTTGGGGGGCGGGGGTGATCATAGACCTAGACAAGAAGGTGGCAACGGGAAGAAAGGCGCTCAACCTTGTAGACTAAACTGAATGAGGATTGGGTAGCTATTCCACCCTTCCCTAAGCAGTGCTTGAAACAAAATATATCTATCGGGCGAGGTAAGTTTTAAAGTTATTTCCCTCTACCTCAGGTTAAAATATGTCTGGGCCCTCCCCACCTTAGCTACTCATCTTGTTTACCCTGGCCAGCTTCACATATGTCATTATCTGGGTAAGAATTTGCAGCTCACTCTGAAAGAAGGAATGAAAGAGCAACTCCTGTGGCATCAGACTCAAAGAGAGTTGCATCAACGGTTCCGATGAGTGAAGATCTTATTGCACAGGTACCAGTGTCAGAGCCTAGTGAACCAGACGTACTTGAGACTGATGATTAGACATATTAATTCGAGCGAGCTTTCGCGAATACTTTTCAAAGACGAAAAGCCCACGGAGCGGTGAACGCAACGGCTGCAAATGGTTCGAAGCCGATGTTATTATAGGAATACCGATTTGAAGGGATAGAGAAAAGAAAACCATAAAGCTCTCCAATCTTAGATATATATTATCTTCTAAAGCACCATGATGCGTATGATCATAAAGCGGTTAGTAGTCCGTCCTTTCGATCCTTGTGACTCTCTTCCGAGATGTGTCCAAAAAATGCAGAATATAAAGAAAGGATAGGGGAATTCCCTGATGCCTTTGTGGTTGGAAGCCTAATGTATGCAATGACGTGCACTCGCCCGGACATGGCTTATGCCATAAGTGTGAGTAGTAGATTTACTAGTAAGCCCGGTTTTTAGCATTGGAATACATCGCTAAGTATAATGAAGTCTCTCGCGCATTGATCTTGATCTGGTGTATGGAAAAGATCAAGTCTTCTAAGGATATAGCGATGCGGATTAGGGAATAGATTTGGATGAAAGCAAATCCACTGTCGGGTGGATTTTTATCAGTAGCAGCAGGTGGGCTCAGGCTCAGTTCATCGATTGCTGTGGGTTCCCTTTCAGTAAAAGATTATATTCATGATGAATATCGATTCGTGTTCTTTCAATAGGTCCTATGTCGGAAAAAACCTACTCACTTTGGTTTCCAAAAAGCAACCGACTCTTTCCAGGTTTAGTGCCGAAGCAGAGTACAAGACACTGGCCCTTACTACCTCTGAACTTTTATTGTTTTCTTACTTGCTACGCGATCTAGCGGTGCCATTTCGCTATCAATTTATCCTGCACTATTCTAATGCTAGCACACTTGGCGGCCAATCCTGTGTTCCACGCCCGCTCTAAGCACATAGAAGTTTACTACCACTTCGTTCGTCGTCGCGGGCAAATTTCTCATTCGACTTGTTCGTAGCAACAAGAAAGTGGCGGACATTTTGACTAAAGGATTACCTGAACCAGCCTTACGTCATTTTCGTGGCAAACAGCTGTCTCCTACCTGCCTCGTTATCGGTCAATCGGCTGGTTTTACCTACCTTTTTGTTTTATGTATGGAGAAATAGGTCCAGAATCCAACAATTAAAAAAAAACAAGGGTCCGAAGGAGAAATAGGCAATGTCGTACAGAATAGTATTAGGGTTAAACTGTGGTATGGATCTTGATCTGACTCCAGACTGACACTTACTGCTGTCAGCCTACCTGTACTATAGAAGCAGGTGTCCGTCTTGATGCTCATTCAGGATTACAAATTGAGTAGGGGCAGGGATAACCCAAAGACTATAGGGAGTAAGCCCGGGGCGGTAAGGATGAAGAGCGCCAAAATGTGTCCAGCGGATGAGTCCCGGCCAAGGCCGAACCTGGTTTCAGATAGGTAGCCAGCCCTTCCTTTTAGTCAATAGGAAAGAAAATCCCCTAAGGAAAGATGAAGTCTATGCACACTAACCGAATCTTTTGGAAAGGGGCAAATTACCCTCTTCCCTAGCCGTCAATGTCCGGGAGTGAATCGTAGAACAGAACAGCAGGCATGCATATCGATTCATTCATGTGACTTCCTTCTCTTCTTACTCCAAGTGGGTGGAAATAATGCGTACTTTCCTTCAAGCTGACTAAGCCCATCCACTGATTGATCTACGAATACCTTGGGTCAGGACATTCTTAAAAGTTAGTGGATTCTAGCCCTAGCTAGATTCAAGTTCTCCTCCCAGGGTAGAAAGGTAAATGCATTCTTTTTTGAATGAAGACCCTGTAGCTGTAGCAAAGGAAGAAAGCGTAGAGGCTCTGCCTGATCCCCTGAGATGGAACAACTTCTGACCCTGGTCCCGGCTTAACCACACTAATACTGAATCAGTCTAATTTGAAAGCCGCTATTTAATCAGCGCTTTAAAAGCTTATATTGATAAGGGCTGCTAGCCTCTTGTTAGCTGCTTCTCCGACCCAGGATTCGGCTTTCTTGGATTAGGCTTTAAGCTTTCTTTCATTTATCCCAGTTCTCTTTAAAATCATGTACTTTGGAGTAGCTCTCTTCTAACCTTCTGCCTATCAATTTCTACAGTAGAGGGGATCCCTCAAGCTGTGAGGCCCTTGGCCCTTCCCTTCGTTGACTTCTTGATTTTAGCTTTCAAGCGGGTCGAATGGCTTCGCCGCAGCAATGAGTGAGATTCAAAACTCTCTTTCAATTTCAATAGAGCTAGGTTTTGCGCTTTCTCCCAAGCTCGGAAGTTTAAAGCTAAGCAGCTCGATTCATTGAGTAAAATACGAGATAGGTTGGCTCACTTTAAGAAGAAGGAGGTTTGTTTTCTGGTTGCACGCTCTCGTCCAGATTCTGTAACTGGGGCTCCCACCTAGCCCTCTTCTTTTCTTTAAGCGCTTTGTTTCTTGCTGTGGAACTTACCCCTCGGTCGAGGGCTTTCCGAAGCTGGGTTGGATTCCCTCATGTCTGATTGTTCGCCGGCCGCTTCTTCCCTTTTCGTATGCATGTGTCGGTTCAAACAAATAAAATCCTACCGAGCGTGACCCCCCGATTTATTGGCTACATACAAGACCTTAGTCAAGCTATGGAATTGGAGATGTACCGCTTTCTTTTACTTTTGACTTTGAGTAGTTATTCTACTCCCTACTCTTCCACCTATACCTTCACTCCTCAGTGATGGATTGCTATTTAATACAAAGTAAAGAGAGTTATCCATCCTTGATGCGTGGAAGGGATCCAATCTCTGCTTAAAGATGCTATACGGTAAATTCAATTCCTTACACAGCAACTTATTAGGCATAGTAGCAAGTAAACTTTGGAAAGTAGTAAGCCGGAAGTTCCTTCTTATTTGGTTTGGAAACAGACTTTGTATGATGAAGTTCGAATCATGCTAGCTGTACCCAGATCGAACTTTTTTCCTATAACTACCTTCTGTCTTCGCCGGTACCCTTGAGTCGAATGAGCTGCTTCATAACCATTTTCTTTCAAGGAAAAACCGGGTTTAAGGCAGTCCTTTCTTTGACAGGGAGTCCCCTCTTGTGTTCGGGGTTATAGAAGAGTTCTTGCTGCCTTCCTTTCTTTCTTTTTATATTCTATTCTATATATTAGAATACCCATAACCATAAAGGGAATTCGCTCGATCCTTGTGCCAGTCTTTTCAGAGAAGTGAAAACACACTTATTAAGATCGCCACCCCGGGCAATCACTAGCTATAATCGATGGAATTTTTTTTTATTATATGAAGGCGGCCGGCCGCCTGAAGCCCCACCCACCTTTTCTATATAGCCGTATAAACATAACAAGTCTTCTCTAATGCCATACCAAACCCAGACCTTTCCTACAAGGAAAGCAAGAACCCGCGGCTCCCCTTTCTCTAGTAAAGTCAGGCCTTCTACCTCGAAATCAAACCACTTCCGGGATGGAAAAACTATTTATAGATAGCCGCCTCCTCCTCAAGCTACGCCTGAAGTGGTCAGAGACCCTCAAGTAGCCAAGCGCCGCCCGAGGCCACCACATGCAATCAGGCTGCTTCCGTGGCTCCTATGTACATGCCACCGATCTCTTGCCCCACTCTCGCCCCTTAACCTCAACTCAACTTGAACCTTTAACGTTGTGTTCTTCTTCTTAGGAAAAACGACGATTCCAGAGGAAAGACACACTCTCTCTTCTTGAATAATGGAGTGAAACCCGTAACCATATATATAAATTAAAAAGAAAACAATTCCAAAACGACCCAGGAAACAAAAGGACAAAGTTAGATATATCTTACACATATCTAACAGTTCTAACGCAACTGCTGTATTGTATTAAATAAAGTCATACATTTATGTAAGTGACTCCGCCTTTCATGTCGGTTCTCTTTAATGCTTGTTGTTGTTTTCGTTGCTTGCTTGCTAGGTCAACGTCATTTAAGAAAGACATTGGACGCTGACGCGAGACGAAGCGGTTAGTGTATCAAGCTTGGAACTTTCACGCTTATAACTCAACTCCATAAATTGTTCCAGGGTCAAACCGTCAAGCATGGTAAGGACATACCTTCAATGAAGAAAGCAAAGCGTTTGCTTAAATTAGTGAAAGATTAGTTAAAAGGGCCTATCGATGCTTCAAAGCGACCTTCAAGTTAGGCCATGGACGGTTGTTACGTTATGTCGTAGTGTTAGTTAACGTTAGTTAGCTTAGTAAACGCTTACCGTCCCGTTATAAAGGCCCCTTACCATTTAGCCTTGTCTGTCCCAACAAGCAAGCAAGAAACTACAAATCAGACCAGAATGGAGCCGAGCCATATGTATTTTTGGAAGGGGTGGGACACCTTCTATCGAGAGACATGGCTCAAAGCCAGCGCTAAGGAGTCGCCCTCAAAAAGCGGCTGATCGGATCCCCGCTGACGCTTTTGCCGACAAGTGCTATTTTTGAAAGCTGCTATTCAGGCAGCTAGCTCTTGCACTCGCCTTTCAGGCAAGTCAAGGCAAAGGCCCTATTAGTAAGCTTACAGCTAGCTCTTAGCGCTTCAGGCTAAACGGAAGAAAGCAAGCAGGCAAAAGTAGATGAAAATAAATCCGGGTCAAAAACCGAAAGTGTCCCGTGTTGCTGTTTCCCTAAGCTAACTATCACCCTCTTCTTTGAGCGTGATCAGAAAACTAAACTGTAGAAAAAATTCAAAGAAAACCACTACCAAGAGACAGAACAAACAGCAGGAACAAAATGCACTGAGAAAGAGACTCTTTATGCCACCTAGCATAGTCAATTAAAGGATCCGCTTCACCCCTATCTCTCTCAAAAGCTTCTCCCCGATAGTGCCTTTGCTGCCCTATGACACAGGGTTACGGTTCTTATCCTGTCTTCCTTCTCTGACTAGCTTAGTCTGACTAGCCTAGCTAGAATATTGATTTAAATAAGCCGCACCGCTCGCTTTGCCCCATAAAGTCTATAAAGCAATTTCTCTTAACGAAAAGCGGCTTTTTCGGTCGAATCAACGCCCGCAGAAAGCGCAAGCCTTTAGCTCTCAAAGCCCTGAACCCCACCTCTGCCGGCTATTGACACATTGATTCTCGTCACTGCCGACGGCAAGCCCTCAATCTTAACAGTCCTGGATGCAAAAAGCCCGATTCGCAGGTTGAGGCCATGGCGGGTCCTGTTTCCCCTTATCCGCCGAGCTTAGGAAAGGGCTGAGCTGAAGGGAAAACAAAGTCTGGGCGGCCCTCTGCAAAAAAGTTTGATTTTGATCGTTCATTCGGTCATCAAAGACATACTCTGCAAGCCAGTTTCCCCTTTCAGAAAAAAAAAGAGTATTATCCAATCGGGGGACCTACATTCCCCCCGCAGTATCGAATTCTTTGAGTGTCCAGCCTGCTCCCTTTGTTCAGTCGGAAGACTTTTCTTTAGAAAAACACTTTAGAGTCCCCGTCCAACAAGAGAGGTAAAGCCTTTCTATTCAAATGAGACGCACTCCCATTGTCTCGATAAGGGCATACAGCAGGGATTGAGTAGTCTTGGGAGGCGGACTTCTAGTCCCCGGTTACGAGTTGACGACGTTGTTAACTACTAAAACTGAAAAAGTGTTTTACACGGAAGATCAAACTTTCGCTTAAAATCCCAGTTTGGATGAGCAGAGTTACGCTCGATTTCGATTCATACTGAAAAATAGGTTCATAGTTGATAGCAGATGGGGAAAGCTAAAGGCAGATTGGATTTTCCAGTTGGAAATCCGTCAGAAAAGTTGTACCTTGACAAGCCCCACGATGCTTCTGGCCGCCATCATCGCAGGGACGAAGAAATTCCCAAGACCAGAACTATAGACTCATTCTGCACCGGTGTTGGAAACCGTAGGCAAAAACAAATAAAATAAAACTACGGAAATCCACCAACAGGATCTGCACATACTAGAAAAACCGATTGGATAGAAATTACCTTAATGTTTTTGACTGTTTGATGTGGAGGCGCTGCTGTTTACACTTCGTCCTCTACTGGTATCCACGCAACGAACTCCTCTGTAAGCGATTGGGATGCTAGCCCCGTCTGTGTTTTGAAAACTGTTCAGAACTAATCCTAACTATCTGGTAATAGGTGGAATTTCGGAGAGAGGAGGCTAGATACTATATCGCCGTTCTAGGGTTTTGTTTTTCTATAATCAGATAAAAAGATGGCCACAGATAAAACCCTAATTGTCATCTAATGATAGTTTAATCTCGTCCGTCTATTCCTATAAACATCCAACGGTTGGATGAGCAATATTAAGTAATTAATTTCATTTATTCGATGAAATAAAATTAGTTACTTATTAACTTACCAGAAAATACAATATGGAATTTGATTCCCCTTTTGTATACGTTCAACGAATCTGGATATAATCTAGATTCATTGAACGTGGACATTATGCTCACAAGATCGTCTATGCATGTGACCCTGTAGATTCACTTAACGTTGCAAGTGAATGAAAAATGTCCTAGGCATTTATTCACAAAACATAAGCGGCCTCTAGCAAGATATTATGCTTACCCAAGTTAAGTAAAAGCAATAATAACCTAGCATCAGATTTAATATTTAGTCATTTTGTCACACGATATCCTAATTAAGTATAAGGCATGGACCGAGTCATCCTTATAAAACTTAACTCTTTACTTGATCACCAGGTAGACTGTTCCAACAAATAATATTAATAACACCTTATTAATACTTATTTGAGCATGGTCATGCATATTTTCCAGTCTTCCTTATCAAGGGGCCCATAGATATCTCTCTCTAAAAAGAGAGGGACAAATCCCTTGCACTTTCTTCAATATTCAAGCCATGACAAGAAAATAAGCCAACCAATAGTCATAATAATCACCTAATTAAAAGTGACATTTGACTATGTCAAAACATATTTTCTCCCCATGCAAGAAGCATTAGAAACATTAGGTCAAAGGACACCAAATATAAACTAAGAAGAAATACTTATAACTTAAACCCATGCAATATTTCTTCTTCACTTTGGGTCATGTCCAATACAATATTCTCAATATGTATTTATGAATTGATTTTATATCTCATATTCATGATCAATAAAACTTGACCATCAATCAACTTCATACTAGTTTAATAATACAAGATGTAATAAAACTAGGGACAAATAAGAATAGTATTTTATTAGCTATAAGGGTTTTACAATCAAGTCACATACTTGATGACTAGGAGCATAAAATACAATTCAAAATGCATGCTTCATATATCATAAATGTGAGTCAATTGGTCTTAGGGCATATAATAACAACCAGCCCACTAGAAAAACAAAGGGCAAGTCCTTTCGCCCGAAGCGCACTTCTGTCGAACGAAAGAACTTGGCAGGTGTCAACCCGTCAATGGAAGATGGCTAGCAAACCTCAGTGCATAGGGAAAGGTCATAAAGTTTATAGCCGAAATGCTGCATAAAAGGAGTGAAATTAGGTGGCTTCACACAAACTAATCGACACTTTCATTCAAAAAACGAAAGACCAACCTAAACATGAGAACCGGCTCGAAGATCAAAGCCCTTTCCCTAAACTGTGTTGACAGCTCCTCTTTTCCTTTGCAATCCTTGGGCATGAAGCCTTCCCTTAGGTCAAGAATCTGTCTATGACAAAGAAATCTATCTCCAACTCTTCCTTTTCCCGCTAGTGGTTTTCCTTACTATTGCTTCTGTTTCCGAAATTTCTTTTCTTCAAACAGCGGAAGTGTTTCCTTTCAATCGTCATTCCCGGACGTGCTTGTTGCTATTGAGGGATAGAACTCTCCCAATTTATTAGGTGATATATCCGATCAAGAAGAATAGAATATAAGAAAACTAAGAAAGTGATTCGGATCTCACACTTTCCAACATCCTGGTAAGAGGCTGACTAAAAGAACACAGGGAAAATATGGTGGTTGAAACATAAAGCACATTTCCTGTTTCAGATAGACTTTTCTCTTTGCTAACTCGATTGAGGGTCACACTTGAAAACGACTAAGAAATAGTCCGGATTTCCTTTCCATAGAACGAGTAAGAGAAAGGCTCTGACAAGACCTGCTGACATAGCTTCCTTTTCTTGACGGCACGGATAGGCTAATTTTGGTTTAGTTGAAAGCATAGCCTAAGGTGAGACTATCACCACTACACTGTCAATGAAAGAATTCAGCTCCTCTTGTCTTCGAATTGGAGTGCTCAAGGCCCGCTTTTCATTCAAATTCCCCATAGCTAGAACTAACTGTTGGACGAAGGTCAGGTTTAGCGTACCGAAAGAAAAGACTGAGAACCTCTTTTCCACTATATGGTTATGGAACTCTGGATCACTTAGTCTACATTCCCGCTTTCTTTTTAGAATGACGTAACCTACGAAAGTTCTCTTTCGATGGCATAGTTTAGATCTTATGGTAATCTCAAGGTAGAAAAGCGCCCGTATGGCCCATTCTCTTGTTTGCATCTCCAAGAGGCACTCTCTTATCCCTTGATGCTGAAAACAAAGGACCAATCTCAGCCTAGTGCATATCTCCATCCACAGTAAAATATTGCAACATCAATTTTGACTAAAAAAGATTTTGTTCAAAAAAAGTGAGAATGGCCCTCTGTATCACACCCCGATCATGTATTCTTTGGCGTAGACATCGAAATAAGAAAGGTTAAGTAGTAGCCGGGAAGTAAAAAGGGGCACCCCCGGACTTCGGTCTACTCAGGCCCTCTGGTGATTTAGGCTGTATTGATCTGATGTCTTCGCATTTCCCTCCCTGTATGGGATGTAGGTTGTTTAATCGGGAGGGCTATGAGTGGAGCAAGCAAGGTCTTTGTCTAGCACTGGGGAGGCTTAGGAATTTCACTACTTTACCTGGTCATCATTCAATCATACCGATCCTGATTCGTATGTGGATTTGCATGCCTCAGTGTCTGCTTTTTATTAGTTGGATATGCCGGTTCAGAAGAAAGGGGAGCTATTGGTTCGGAAGAAAGAAGATATGTTAGTTCTGCGGATGCAAGTTCGGATTGAGAGAGAGAAAGAGCTGCCCTAGTCTCAGCTTTAGCTGATTATTATAGTTGCTTCATCTGCTCCTCTTCTGCGTATGAAATAGTAGTGCCTACCTTTCATTTTGTCGAATTGGTTCTATCTCTTGACTACTTATCTCCTTTTGATTCAGCTACTTATGCTGCCTCTTCCGATGGGGACGCTGATAATGACCTATTTTCCTTTGCTATTGATCAAACATTAGAGTTGACAAATCATTCCTTTTAAAATCGGTTTGGGGCTCTGAACACAAACAGAAAGTGAAAAACGACTCACCTGAGAATGAACTTTCCTCGATATAAGGTAACCGGATACAATAAGGAGTGAAAGAGAGCCTCGGATTCGGAGTAGCTCTTTTCGAACTCAAAATTAACTGAGCTGAGGCAAAATAGCTATCAATTCAACTAGAGATGCCATTGAAATGAAAGGGTTCATTAGAGACATTCTCTCACATAGGCAAGGAGATAGAATCAAAGATGGAACTACGAGGTTTAGCTATTTTTAAACGGGTAGCACTTCTTGTCTTGAATCATCTGTATTTGCTATTTCACTTTTCTCTGTAATCCCATTTCGCATAGGTTAGGTGCCATTGATAGACCATGCATCGCATCTAGCGAACGCTAATTCTAGTCCAGCTCGTGACAAAACAAAGAAAGAATTTAAGCTAAACTTGGACCCGAAAGGCATTTGAAACCTTTTTTTACAACTCTGACCAGGGTAGACAACACCTGAGTTAACACTAATAAAGAGAAACTGATCATGGGCCAGAATAAGACCCCTATTAGGCAACAAAGTGGACCTTAACCCGAAGCTAAAAGTAGATTCTATGACCACAAAGGTGAATGAAATGATGTAATATAGAATAAAAAGTTATCTATATTTGAAGAGACGAACTCGAAGCAAAGGTTAGACCATAACAGCCTCTATCTACTCAACTAGTCCTATTTGATCTAACCTGGACACTTTCAGAAAACCCTCTATCTCCAAGCCCCTCTCCTTTACAGTCAAGCATTTTTCGTCCCTTTACTAGATCAGGCAAGCTTTGATGCCCCTACTCCCAACAAGTTGATGGTCAGGATCGTGGAACTATCGCTCGAGAAGTAAGTAAGCTGGTCCTTGTTTGGTCATAAGGATAATCATTCTTCTTAGGTCAGGGGCGGCCGGTATAGATACCTCCGAGTTGGCATTGGAGAAAACAGCCAACCCAGCAGGTCAGGGGCGGGCCGGCCATAGGTTCGAATCCTGCCACCTTTCTTGTGGATCGTCCTGTGGTTACCAGATGATGGGAATACCAAAGCAAAAATTTGGAAATGAGCACGAAATGTCAATATATGAATTGTTTCATTATTGTTATTTCCGGGTCTTTTCGTTGCATTCACTTACAACAAGAAAGAACCGCCAGTGTTTGGTGCAGCATTTGCATTTCGGTGTATTTTTCTTTCTTTCCTTGGTCTTTCGTTCCGTCATATTCCTAATAACTTATCCAATTACAACGTATTAACTGCTAATGCACCTTTCTTTTATCAAATCTCAGGGACCTGGTCTAATCATGAGGGTAGTATTTTATCATGGTGTGGGATCCTAAGTTTTTATGGATTCCTTTTTTGTTACCGAGGTCGACATCAAGGCCATAATGTCTCAAAACGAGGAGGCCATAGAGAAAGCCTTCTTTATTCCTTTGTTTTGAACTTCATGAATAACGGAATTCTATCTCCCTCTCGTTACGAACAAAAAAGTGGGGCTGCGCCCCAATTGTACACTCCCTTAGTTTTATGAACCCTTGTTGATTCTGAACTTCGTTCGCAAAAGAACTGGACTTTTGACTGGACAACACCTTTTTATGTGCCGCTTTACCCTGAAAGGAAAATGAGCTTTGCTCCTCTGGGCGCTAGGCGCTCCCGTGGTTCGCGAGAAGGAGAAAGGACTCATCCTATGTTGCATCTGCCACGAGATGATAAAGAGAAAGCTCCGTTAATCCGTTGTTTATCGATAGATGGAGCGCTTGGCATTGCTTTGTTTTTCTCTCCTTTCCTATCAGTGAGCTCCGACCCTTTTGTTCGAAATTTCTTTGTTCGTACTGAACCACTTGTAGAATCAAATCTTGTTCCACAAGATCCTATACTAGCTATACATCCTCCTTGCATTTATGCCGGAGACGTCGCTAGTGCTATGGGCTTTGGCTTATGCAGATAAAAAATGATGAATGAGATTGTGGCCCTCTACTCGCCACCAATGCGGAAGGATGCCGCCGAAAAGAATGGAACATTGTTTCACTCTGTTGGATGTCTTGGATCTCGTATAACAAGCGAGCTCTTTACCCTCCAATTCAAACATGTGGGCACAAAATGCTATCCTGCTCTATTGTTACGTAGCAATAGAAGCCTGCTTATGCTGCTTCGGTGACGCTTTTTCCCCTTCTCTTCGCTCTGGACAGACGAAGCGTGTCGTTCATAATGGAAAGAAAGATACCACTACTTCGCCTCTTTATTGGACCGCCGGCGTGAACACAGTGGTTTTTAACTAGGACCAAGAACCCATTCGAATTTGGATCTTCACATGTCGGTGGTTTTTAACCGTAGGCATTTTGCCAGAAAGTTGGTTGGCTTATCATGAATTAGGTTGGGGTGGCTGGTGGTTTCAGGATCCCGTAGAAAATGCTTCTTTTATGTCTTGGGTATTAGCCACAGCTTGTATTCATTCAGTAATTCTACCCCTTCTTCATTCTTGGACCTCGTTTCTTAATATTGTGACTTTTCCATGTTGTGTCTTAGGAACCTTTTCAATACGGTCTGGATTGTTAGCTTCCATTCATAGTTTTGCTACAGATGATACACGAGGAATCTTTTTATGGTGGTTCTTCCTTCTAATGACCGGAATATCTATGATTCTTTTCTCCCAGATGAAGCAGCAGGCATCGATTCGTAGAACCTATAAAAAGAAGATGGTTGTGGCGCGAAGTACTCTTGTGCACCTACGTCATTCGGCTCGCGCGCAAGCCCACCCATTTTATGTTATGGAAAAGTTAAGCTTATAGTTAGGCTGGTTATTCAGAGCCAACAATTGGCTGTCAGATTTTGTCCCGCAACTAGAAAAAGATCGCTTCGGGGGTCACTGTGGTGTGGCTGAATATAGACCAGTCCGCCCTTACAGCCTTCTATCAGTAGATTATTTATAACTTCGGAAGATGGTCAAGGTAGCTTGTTTCCAAGCCTAAAAGGATCAAAGTGGGGTTCCACATGGAATAAAAAACAATGGAGAATAAGTAAATAAGTTTGACGAGTGCAAGGGCTAGTAAGACCTACCCGCTTTATTGAGCATTTTCATTCACTTAAGCAACTTGAACAAAATGAAAGTAAAAGAAATAAATTCATTAAGGAGGTCAATTAAAAATTAAATGAATACTAACTCAATTCTTGTTGTACCGGGTTAACTAGATCGGACCCTCTTTATTATTATTAACTTAAATAGAGTCCCGGAACAAAACAATCTTGTGTCATAAGAAAAGCTATTATCCAAATTGTATTTTTGATAGGCTTCATCCCAAACGTCCCATCATTACTGATGGGGAAATATGTTCAGAAAGAGATTTTATTATTTTAGCATTATTCTTTGACTTTAAGAACACACAAAGAAATCATGCAACACAACTTATTAACATAACATCATCTACAGGAACCATCCCTTCTTCAATGTCTATTGATACTACTACTAAAGCTTCTCAAATGTACAATCACTAGGATCCCGTTTATTTGACCATGTATATTGAGGTCCCAAAGCAGATATTGCTATTAGTCCCAACTCATTGATAAAGTTCTTTAAATCTCTTGCTCTAGGTTTTGACTGGTTCGAAAGGACCAGGAAGCAGATGTCTATACAATAGAAGAAGTTGTTCAACCCATTTAATTTGAATCACCCGAAACAAAAGGAAAATCAGGCTAGGAGATGACTCGTAATCGATCCGGTTGTTGGACCCTAGACTATGATACTAGTTGTTGAGACACACTAAGTAGTCATTTTCCCACTAAAGGTTTCATTTTCCCGACTATGATACTGGTAAAGAGCCCTCTTCCTTCTCTCCGACACGGTTGTTGAGACACACTAAGTAGTCATGGGAAAGAAAAATGTCATCTATGTGAAGGATATTGAGATCGCTTCTTCCTTGCCTAGCTCCTATAGACTGGTTCATGGAGTCATCTCCAGTGAGTGCAGTGAAGGACTCTTGCCTCACCTTTGACTTATGGCATCATCGACTTGCTTTTCATCCTAATCTCATCCGGGGGGCTAGTGCTGCATTTTGCCCTTTTAGGTAGCCTAGAAAAGGAGAATTCTTCTTTTCTTTACTTTATAAGGCATGGCAGGAGAAGGGAATTCGCATGCTTGGTTGCGTTGATCGGGAAAAGGTTTCCCGAGTAAGAATCAAGCCGAAATGCTATCGTTTAGTTGAGAAAGGCACTCGCCTTATATGAGTAGAGAAAAGGAAAGAATAAATAGAATTCCATGAGTCAAAAAGGAAGGGAAGGAGAAGGTGAATGAATCTGGTCTTGGGAGTAAAGGTGTGCCTTAAGGCAGTGAGGGACGAAAGGATAGAATGATTCTTTGTATGCCCGAGCTGAAATACAGTTTAGTTTTAGTTTCATTAGAGCCATTCTCTCACTTAGTTCCCAGCTTCCAAGTCAATGTATTAAGGATAAGTGGCATCTACCCAAGCCGGAGCCAGAGTCAAGGAGAAAATCTTCGAACAAAGGACCCACATTCTTGTTATTAGCGATACCCCGTTCAATCATAGATCCATCCATAATAGAATATCCCATACCCAAAATGCTTTGCCCGAATGTTGGGTGTTTCAGGAACGGTAATGCCTTTACAATTTAAATTAAAGTGGAGCCCACTAGAGTTAGGCTTTTTGGGACTCATCTTCTCTTCGTCTTTGACCTTAGTTAGAGAGATTGGTGTCAGATGGCTAGAAGCCTTGTCCTCTTCTGCTGAACAGCAGGGGTTGTAGGGTTAGAAGGTAAGGCTGGGAAAGACCACCAAGAAGCTGGAGAAGGGACAAACCTCGTCAACGGAGTTTTCTTTTCAGCTTTCTTTCAGAAGGCTTGGCTCCGGAAGATGACCGAATGGCGAAGGGAAAGTAGGGCCCGGAAAGTGCTATCTCTTCTCTCGAAAACTGCAAACAGATAACTGATTCCTGATCTTCCTGCCTTTTGGGCCCGGGTACTACTCACCAAAAAAGCTTCCTTTCATAAAAAAAAAAAAAAAAACATGTGCGCCCTCTAAGAAGGAAGGAAAGTGTGACTCTATTTCCCACCAAGCCTTACATAAAGAGCTCCTGCTTCGCCTCTTTGAATCACTTCTAATGAGTAGTATGAGCGCTTTAAAGCATTTATTCTTAGGTGCGAGCACCTTGCCACTTTTAACTAATCCACGAATCATGGGTCTTCTCGGTCCTCCCTTTGGTTTACTCCTATATCTGTACTCCCGCACCTGTATCCCTTTCATATATCTTTTATTAATCTCACCTTTGAAATAGGAGAGTAAGGGTCACCTTTTTTTTACTATCGGCGATAAAGACCGATCTTTCCACTTGACAGAATAGAAGGAAGTGGATTTAGGTTCAATCAGAGATAGATATAGATTCAAATCATCTGCACTTTCTAGAATATGTTGGACTTCTGTCTACCGCACCCTTTGAGCCAGATTTATCTAAATAAGGCCACTACGAGCCATACCCTTTGAGCTAGAGTTCTCAAAAGAAGTCGCGCTCAGAGAAGAATTATTGGAAAAGGAATCGACATCCTCTTTTGCCACGGGAACCTTTTCAACATTTGCTTTTGACCTCTATAGGAGTTATCATTCTAAGAGTCGGAAGAGACCATTAGTACGGGGGTTGGTCTCAGTATGAGACTTATTCCCTAAGACCTTTAAAAGATCAATCAACAAGTGTTATGGAAGAGGTTTCAGATGCTTTTCTAAGGGAAACGGACCATCAGGGAATAGGAATTGGATGAGGGGCCCTCGCTGGTACAATCATCAAATGAAGAAGGTGTGAATCGAAGGAAAGAATTCCTGTACATTAGCAATTCAAACTTGTCAACCCAAGGTCAGTACCTTTACCAACTCAAAAGAGAAAGAAGCCTTTTCCATAGAGCTTCGGCCTTCTTCTGATAATCATTATATTTCCTGATTAAGGTAAGAGACATTATCATGTGATTGAAGTATGGCCCTTTATGCTTATAAACTTTCGAGCGTCCTGTATCATTAGGGTGTCCTTTCCATAGCCCTTATACTCGCCCCACGAAGCGGTATCAATCGGCTTTCTTTCTGTCTTCTTTTATGCCAGGGGTCGAGCAAATGAAAGTCTCTTTCCTTTCAAGCATTTACTCTTTATCTTACAATCCCTTTTCGCCAAGCTCGCCAGTTCAGCAAGCCCCCCGGCTTCTCTCTTCATCTAGATCCCGTTCTTGATCTATTTTATTCTTTTTGTATAGGCATGCTCATCTGTCTTTCCGCGGATCCAACTTTCCTTTATATAGTTCTTCCATGGATAGCTCTGAATTCCTAACCCTAGTCCCATTCTAATCTTATACCTTCTTGTCTTGGTATTGATCTCTCCACCTTTTCCCCTGCCCACTGGGGACTCCCCGACTAGCAAAAGAAGTCTAGAGATAGGAAGAAGTAGGCAAAAGAGCGGTTGATCCTGTCCCGACCGAAGATAATCTTTTTTTGTCTATTTCATCTAATAAGAGGGTTATGGCATGGGCATTCTTCAAATCTGTGTGGAAACATACGAATAAGGATTCAGACTCGCCCTCGTTGAAAAGGTGTATGACACTCCCCAGTGAATTGAGCTTGAGCTGTTGGTGACCGGCTTTCAAAAGCGTGCCCTCTAAATCTTCTTTCCTAAACTTCACTCCTCTCTGCCTTTCGCTTCTACAACTAAGCTCTTACCCATAGGTCGAGCTTCCGCTTCCTAGGTACTCGCTTATATCGCTTGTTTGGTCTCGCTCAGTTATACCCTTCCTCTCTTAAAGAATTTTTTTTTTATGATTGTGTTAAGTGAATTTTTTTAAGCTTTCATTTTATATATCTGTAAAAGTTGTAAAGGTATAGTAAGTATCCCATTGTAAAGGAAAAATCTTGTTGTATAAGAATAGATAATACCAAAATACAAAAAATATTGTAAATGAGGTGTGAGTCTGCTAAGCATAAATCAGAAGAAGGCTACTCCATCTTACCTACCAGAAATTCATTCACTACCCGGTACTTGTTTGGTAGGTTGTACGTGACCCAGTGCCTGCTTTCTAAAAATGAGTCACAAGACTAGCAACATAATAGAAGTCAAATCTGTCGTGGACTAAACGAAACCTAACTCATTTTATGATTTATTGCATCAGAACTACACAGAGAATTCCACGGATTTTCCCCTGATTACCCCCCGTAGATATTCCAAATTTTTTGAATTAAATGAAAGATTTCGAGGAAAACGGAGCTGACTATGCCTATATGCATTATGATCTTATAATGTATCCATTGGTGTAATCATCCTTAGCACACTTCCAATACCTCTCGAAGTGTCGAGCCGAAAGAATAGATCTAAATATTTGCCATCCTCATCTGCGCTTGTCTTTTATAGATAGCCTAGTAGCTCGTAAGTCAACGGTCACACTGGGATCGTTCAAGCTTTATGAACTTAGCCCTGGTTCGACTCCTATTTATAGAGATAAACTTATACAAAAGGTTGGTAGATTGGTAAATAGTAGAAGTTTCCGGAACCTCGTATACTTCTCTGTGAAAAACTTCAATCAAAGGGGGATTAGTTGGATAGAATCCTGGAATTCGTTCAAAGTCAAAGAAAACCGAATAGGGATACAAGCTTGATTTACCTTGTTTTGATGGATTTGTATTTAGAAGACTTAAATTCTATAATATTTGAGATTCTAAGCAAAATTCAATATTTTATTGACACGGCGCCTAACTACCACCTTTCTTGGAATTATGGATCCTAAGGCTGCAAAGTGCAATCATCTTTTGAAGTACGGCGTCCTACTTCCAGCCTGGGGACTCTTGGCTAAAGTAAGGGCTGGAAGCCGGGGTATAAGACCTTGGAATGGGAAAACTCTACCTTACTAGGGAGGGGCGCCTTTGCGAATCAGTAGTATAGCCTCTTCCGATCAGTAGGCCCTTAATACTAGTATAACTCTAATATCATAGTTAGCTTCGGATGGCATTCCCTTAACTATAGGTTTGAGCTCCAACCTTCCACTCCATCATCTCCCTTCTTTGCTTTAAACTCAGTAGTAGTACTTTCTTCCCCCTTTTAGCAAGAGGAGAGGTATTGGTTTATTTATTGCTTTAACTCCGTTAGCGTAAACTCGCTTTTCAGGTAGCAATGTAGTCGGCTTATCGCCTATTTAAACTCACTCTTTAGGTCAGTTTATTACTTCTTTGGGCTAGTCCTTTATACTCGTGAAAGGTATTCCACTCGTTGGATCATTCCCTCACTAGTTGCCGCCTTTTTACTTTCCACGCCGAAACATAAGAGATAGAAGGGCTAAGATTCAAAGTAAAGACTTAAGCTTCGGTACCCGCGTGCCTGCCTGAACCTGAGATGCTATCAAAAGATTTCCCTGACCGGCCCGACACCTATTAAAGCTTTCTCTTGTCAGTTGTTGTCTTGCATGTCACCCTTGAAAAAGAGTAGATTACTAGTCTGTCTTCTTTTCTTTTTTCCTTGGAATTGCCTGAATGTGAGATTAAATGATATTTATATGATATTTATAGAAATACGGATCCGATGCCCGACTCGTAAGCCGTTATCACCGGTGCCTTTCCCTTTTACTCCTTGTTACCTACGCTTCAAATGCCATTTGGATGACTTACTCAAGAGTGACTTCCTTCCTCGCCTACTCCTTGCCACTGAAGAGTATGATCCATCTCCTATCGTTCTTGGGAAAGCAGTGGAACTAATGGCTGGCCTAGCTGGCACTTTATGCTAATCAAACTAGATGTGAAAGTAAAGTTCTTTGAGTTGAATAGACGATGACTGGACACAACGGAACTCTTCCTCTCTAATAGGGGATGGGGTCACTTACTCAATTTAATTTCTTTAAGGGAGGGCGATACTCTAACAGCTAAAGGGTGGTCTTTTTCATCTCTAACTCGAATGTTCGAGCTAATGTCTAATGTAACGGCTGTTTTCGGTAGTTGGAGTTGGCTTGGTAGCACGGTTGGTAGTAGGGTTACGGTACCAAATCGAGGCAAACTCTGAATACTAGATATGACCTCAAAATAACAGGGGGCAAGATTGGTTAGCTGCAACAGACAGAATGACTCATATGGAATTGAGTTTAGTTTGGCTAAAGGAGCAAACGTCTCAGGATAATCAATGCCATAGCTTTGTGTGAAACCTTTTGCCACAATACGAGCCCTCTCGAGAGAGCCATCCGTTTTGGGGTATATACCCACCTGCGACCAACCGTATTGGTAATGGATCAGTTCCCAAGGGTCGTTCTTCTTTAGAGCCTCCATTTTTCTTCTATCATAGCTTTCTTCCATAGAAGATGATTGAGAACTTCTTCCTGGTGGAAGAAATTGCTAAAAAGAAAGCTTTAAAGGCACGTAGTGATAGGACACAAAGCGATTAATAGGGTGAGAAGTAACATATATCTTTTCTTTCCTCAGAACAGAAGTATCATTTGAATCCCCATTGCCAGGTACAGTTTCATCTCTATCATCCGAATCCCCAGCTCCATCTCTATTTCTTTCTACCGCCTCCGGTGAAAAATCCAAGTAGTCGGAATGCCTTCCTTACTAGTCTCTCTGATCTTTAGGCCTCTTCTCGCGCTGGTTCATACATTTATATATATGATAGAAAATCTTTTATGTTTAGCGGTCATTCTTAGAAGTTCGTTTGAGAACGGTCGAGACCCTCGGGGGCATCCTGTAGGTTCACCACTGGACTTGCACATCCTATCCTATTCAAATATAAGGAAGAGTTGCTTCTCCCTTGGATCTTTCCTTAACTCGGATGGGATGAAGTCGATTCAAGCTAGAATACCAGACTAGTTTAGCCTATTTGGCATGAAGCTGTTGCATTCGGGTTTGGTTTGGGAAATAGAATAGACGGAATCAGAAATGGAACCTTTGGCGAGATTCTTTCCCACACCCGTTCGGTAGTCTACTTCGGTTACAACACTTCCCTCCGATCCGGCGCCAGCCAAGGGGAAGGTGGGCGTGCAAGGCGTTATCGATGATTACTTTCAGCTAGTCACAAAAGTGCAGCTCCGCTCTTCATGCGGCCAAAGAGTTTAGCTTCTGCCTTATTATACGATGATAGAGGGGGGAAACGTTCCTTTCCTGTAGCTTGAATTGAAATTTGAATTTAAGTGCCAGTGTGGACACACCTCAAGGCATGGCTAAAAGGTCAGCACTCTTAGAAGACGGAGTGTTAAGAATCGGAATACGAAGTCAATATCACTTAAAAAAGTGAACTCGAATCATTAAAAAGGTAGTAGCTCAAATCTTCCCGGATAGGTAAAATCCTTGTTTTGTAATCTCCTGCGGGGAAGTCCTATTCGGACAGTTAACTTGCTAAGTCTCGGCCCAGTTGAATCCTCTGCAGGACGAAGTCACCTCGTATAATACAAATGTCGGTATCGAAGAAGAAAGATGGGTTAATCAAGACAAGAGAGATAGATTTTGCGAATCAACAGACAGATATATAGAAAGTGTGCAGTGAGGTGACCGAAGGGAGGACTCTTTTCACGAATCCAACTGACATATCGGATCTTGCCATTGCCAGGAGCATTGATGCCGAGAATGCCCTCTTTGCTGCAAGTGAATCAGAAGGGTTCTTTTCGGTTATTGTGCTAGAATCGATTTTTGAAGCTCAATAAAAATTGTCGTAATATAGTTACAGCCAACACAGTAGCTATAACGTGAGCAGCACTTCGCTCCTTATATATAGGTTACACCGTGCTGAATGAAAAAGTGTCCCCCATTCCCATTAAATTGGATTCAATTGATAATTTGACCTCGAGGCCACCTCTTACTATATATCCGCGCCTTTCCTTTACTAAGGGCCATGCCTGCATATAGAATGAGTTCCAGGGAAGAAGATCAGGGCACCCTGAAGACAGAGACAAATTAATCTCAAGATGAAAGATTTTACCACCTCTGCTTCAGATGCTTTTCTTGATGCTTTTATTGAAGTTTCAATTTTCGCTATGGGAAGGGCGAATTATTGTATAGAAGATCACCTTTCCTCATTTATCGGGAATGCTAGCCTTTATTAGGCATATTTTGAAAACTACCAATTCTTATACTCTTTGGGTGAGGGTGCGAGGGTCAGTCTCTTCAGGTATTTCCTTGGATAGGTCAGTTTCTGTCTTCAGGGTCGGTGGCACCGTTAGCTGGTGTAGAAAGACTTAAAAAATCAATATTATATCCACTCCTGTATCAATCTACATGTCTCCATCAGAAAGAGATTTAGGGAAGTAGTTATGGGGGTCAAGTCGGGGCTTTTAGGGATAAAGCCCCCATTGCCCTAAGGGAAGTATTAGCTATTGGGTAGGTCATGTCTGCTTTCCTCTCTTTTCGCTATATGTCCCTATCTAAGAGTGTCTTTACTCCTCTCCTGTAAGTCGAGTGGCCATTTGCCAACTCTTTTGACTGGTGCTAGCCCTTAAAGAAGATAATAAGTATTTCTCTTTGGTAGGTGATACCACTACGGTAACCTATTCCTAAAAGCTAGTCAGCAGATGGTAATCAAGCCATAAGGCAAAGAAATAGTAAGCAAAAATTAAATAAAAATTCCTTTGAATTGAAGTTGTGGCTGTTCTGGTTCTACATGAGTTAGGAATAGAAGAACCCCGCGGAGAAAGTAAGCAATCAAACCTAAATGCTCTTCCTTAGCGAAGCCTTTTCTTTGGTTGAAAGCTGGTAATCACCAATTCCCTTGCCAGATCCGAGGCCAAGTTCATTAATCCCAGAGAAAGGGTCACTCAGTAGAGGTTTTTCGTTGACTGCAACTAGAAAAAATGCTTTTCGGATCCATTATAAGAGGGCAGCCTTGGCTCTCCGAAAAAAGTGTTCAGCATGTATTCCGCATATGCTATTTGATAAAAAAGGGAATGAATGAAAGACCAGTGATGGTGACATCCCCAGTTCCTATTCTATCTCTTTTCTATTTTATTTCCTCCTCACTATCTACGAACCAAAAAAAGGTACCATATCAGGGAAGGAAGACAATGGATTATTATAAGGCAGACAAGTAAAGAGACATCGGACTGGCAAATCATCCTCGGAGCCGTTTTCTCAGCTCACAAATTAGCCATTGTCCTTTGGTGACTCTCCGCATCAATAAGTTCCAATTCTGACTCAAAGACCATCTAGCCTGTCGTCTTCTCTAGAGAGTTGGTTGGTTCAAGAGAGACCCCTGATTGAATCAGCCTTCGTTTTCACAAGAATGGTCTGCCCCCAGTGGAAAGCGCCTCCACTTCAGCGAGAAAATTTCATTCTACACGAACATCGGAAGTAAGTCTCTAGTATTCTCCTATACCAGATAGAACCCTAATAGGAACAGGAAGGAACATAAAATCAGGCATATATGATGTATATAAAGTAAAGAGTCAAGGTTCGGAATGAAAAGTGCAAGTAACGGAAAGGAAAAACGATCACCGAGTGGTGCTTCGACCGCTTAAGCCAAATTAATTGATAGCAATGCTTCCGAGATTCAATCACATTCTTCTGGAAGAAAACCCTTTCTTTGTTACCCGGGTTTAAGTCATTCTCAAGCTCCCGCAATAGAAATTTAGGAGGGATTAGAGTAGCCAGCAAATACATGGGGATTAAGGTGAGTACATCTTTGATGAAGATCAATCGTCCTCCCATACTTAGAACCTTATGTTGCCAGCCAACAATCCTTGTCGTAACTTTATCCAGAAGAGGCTGCAAGTAATTAATCCTTTTCCGACCAAAGAGGAGGGTACATCCCAAGTAGGTGAGAGGAAAATCTCACCTAAACAAAGCAGTGGCAACCTGAATGGTGGAAATTCTCACAGGCCGGGCTTTAGGAGAAACATAGAAGGAAGTCCTTTGCCGATTCACTCTCTGGCCTGAAGAATTCTCATATCAGAAAGAAAATTCATAAGATTACATATTCCCCATTTTTCGCCTGTGGGAAAAATGATAATGTCATCCATAAAAGCAAGATGAGAAATTTCCATGCGGTAAACTGAAGCCATTAATGGTACCATTCTGAAGCTGTGAATTGAGCCCTCGTGAGAAAACTTTAGCCACCAAGATAAATAAAAGAGATGATAAAGGGTCACCTTGCTTAACACCTCGACTGGAAGGGAAAAAACCAACAGCTTTACCATTAACCAGGATCGAAAACATGTTAGCAATCAAACAATTCCAAATAAGCTCACAAAAGTGACTACTAAAGCCAAAGGTAGACAAAATTGCAAGCAGAAATTGCCAACTTACTCGATCGAATGGTTCTACCTCTTACACCCTAACATTACAAGCCAGTTCCTTTTAGCTCGAGCTCTTATTCATTTCCTTCTTCCCTCTCCTCTTCAGGAATAGGCAAGGGATGCAACAGCCTGAGCTCTTTCTTCCGTTCCACCTTGTCTTACAGGCAAACAAGACAAGTTTGTACGTAGGTTTCAACATCATCTTCCATGTGTGGCCAAAAGAAATGTCTGGCCGATAACACTCGGGTTCGCTCGACTGTTGGGTGACCAGCCCAAGTAGAGTGATATGTCTCACTTAGGAGTATCCATCTTAGTTCCCCGCTCGGTACATACACACAGCCCCTTTTGGCATACAGCAAACCATCTTCCAACCAGCACCGCCTAATGGTCCCTAGGGCAGGGAAGGAAGCAGGCATTACTAAACTCTTTCTTTTCCGACGTAAGAACCATATCAAGCGATGAGCAAATAGATTACTCAAAAGCATAAGTCTCACAGTCGGGGTTGAAACTGAGATTGTAAACCCTGATTCTTTTTCATCAACTAGGGGCTCCTTCATAGACAAGGATTCACCTATCAATTCAACTCTTAAGAAAGAGGCCTCACTAGAATTACTATCTTTTGTAAAAAAGGTACTCCACTGCCTTTCTGCTTGACTTATTTGATTTCCCCACCAAAGCCTCTGTAGCAGCAGCAACTACTCCTTCTAATACTATTGATCTGTTCGATGATGTCACAACCACTCCAGCCTCTGCCCTTGTTCCTTCAGCACATGGGTCCTCAGTGTCTTTGGCACAACTTATGCAGATCTAAAGGCCTCCCAGATTAGAGGCTCCACTCTATTGACTAGACATGCCATCACAGCCACTACTACGCTGTCTATCTCGGCTGACCGCAAAGGTCTTTCTGGGCTCTCCTAGATCCTTGACTCCAGTACCTCTATTCATGCCTCATGCTCACCCTTGCAGAAGCCACTTCTGATAGTCTTACTGCATATGGATCTCCATTCTCTGTGTCTCACCATGGAGCCATTACCACCACTGGCAAGTTTTTTGTTCTCTCTCTTTTACATATTCCTAAGTTATCTATGAATTTCTTTTTCTGTTAGGCAGCTTACCGATCATGACTGCACTCTCTCATTTTATGCTTCTTCTTGCTCCGTACAGGATCGTCATACCAGCGCCCTAATTGGTCATGGTCGTAAGCGTGGGGGGCTCAATTACACGGACTGTGCCTTCTTCTGCTACTGGATTTGCTTGCGTGGGTGTGCCTTCCTCTTTGGTTAATCTATGACACCGAAGGCTTGGTCATCTGTTTCGTGATCGTTTGAGTACTTTAGTTCGTAGTGGTGTCGTAGGTAGTGTCCCTGTGTCGAAGTTGTCTCCATGGCCAGTAAACTGGTTTCCAGTTGGCCCTACCTTATCTCTCTAGTACGTCTGTTTCTGCTTCTCTTTTTGATTTAGTGCACTCTTCTCTTATGTTTGGGGTCCTGCCTGATAGTGGAACCCTTATGTGACGTGGTCGAATATAAATATAAAGAAGTCTTGGATGCTCTCTGTTTGTACTTGGATGCCAATTGGGTTTGGTGGATGATAATGTTGCCTGTCAACTTATTCCTCATTGCTTTCCCTTCTAGGGATCTCACTCGACGAGCTTTCTCTCAAGAGTTCAAGCTTGGAAAGAGTTTCTCGGTAACTGGGTGTTAACGCGAAAGTCTAAAATCTTGGCTCTCCTAGCTACACATTTATCCTATATAAATATAATAATAGGATTTTTTTTATATCTATTTCAACGAGGTGCTGAGACTTTAAGTGCTACGCTCGTAGTTGATGGTACAATCCTCTTCACGCTTTTGGTATTTATCTTTTCTTGCAATACGAAGAATCTGATCCAACAAAGAAGGATCTAAAGGAAGAAAAATCCATTCCTAAACTTTCTAGATAATCTTTCCGAATCAACAACTCCTTGGTTGATAGCTATGATCCTGTCAACCTTACCCTTTTCTTCTCCCTAAAGGGGACCCTAGGTAATGCCCCTGAGATAGGGATTGAGGTGACCACGAGTGAAAGAAAACAGAAGGCCATACAGGCATAGATGGGGATCAAAGGAATGAGTCTTTTCATAGTTTCACTTCGCTTCTGCCATCCCCTCTATCCATTATTATTCTTTATCTTCGCATTAACTTAGTTACTTAATCAAAATAGCCATAGGATAAGCTAAGCTAGCTAACCTAAGTCCATAGCTAAAGTTCTAAAAAAAGAGTTCCATTCCCCCTGCTCCTATTGTAGACAAATCCCGTTAGTACGTGACTAGTAGTTCTAGTTAGCCCACTTGCCCGAGCACACTCTCAACTTGTAGATGCGCCAATCCCTACGAGAACAGAAAAACCAAGAGACCACGAACACCAGCACGCATGAAAACAGCCCTTTTGAAAGCATACCTAAGGAGCGGGCATCCATCCACTTATAGACATCAAATGGCCTTCGTTAACTACTTATAACAAGGCCTACCTCGACTGAATGTTGGGACAAACAACAATAACCATGCTTATCCTTCTAATCTAATAAAGAAGATTAGAAGGATAAGCACGGTTGGCTACGCATATCAGGGATCAAGCTTGTCGAGCCAAAGCTTGTCTTTCCGACGCAGTATTAGCTTACATTTCTTAGTCAGACGTGCTTCGCGTAAGTACTACCTCTAACCTTGGTTCCCAGGGTCCTAAGTTACTCGAGAGAGGGCCAGGAATTTCGAATATCATCTAAGTCAATTCGAAAATAAAAGATTTGATTGAATTGAATTAATGCAGCCTATAACTATTTATAGAAGCAGGATTAGACTTAAATAGTAGCATTTTTCTTCTTTTGCTGCTAGAAGAATCCTCATTGAAAGAAGAAAGCTACCCTCAAAAGAAGTTTGATTATACGAATCACATAAGATAATAGAATAGAGATAGAACAGACCGATTAGTACCACACGCAGGAGATCATAGAGAGTAAAAATATAAGACAGATCATAAGAGGACCCACAACTCATCGTCTGGTTTTGAAGAGTTCGCTATCACTAAAGAAGATGTTATTTTCGAAGAAGTTTTGTTCCTTCCGTGGATACCTCCACTTTTTGGCTCGTAGGTAGCGAGGGAGCCTAGAAAGCCTTGCCTAGAGAACTCATTTATTATTGAATAGAAGAGCTTAGCTATAAAGCTGACTTGAATAATAAGGGCTCTAACTCTTCTAGCATTTCTTTTCCTGTCCTAGACCACAGAAAGAGAATACGAAAAGGAACGGATCCCTTTGATTCTCTGAGGCGAGAGCTTGCTTTACCGAGAACTAGGCTTTTGCTTTATCAGATGTAGACGGAGACCACTTATGTTACTGAATTGTCTGTCTTAGAGGATAGACCTTCTGTCTCTGCCTACTCGCTCCTTGTTCTTTTTGGTCACTTTGACATAGTGCTGGAGGTAAACAGTCTTTGCTTAGCCTTTAATTCCTCAAGCGCAAGCTGGACTGAAGATTCATTTGAAGTTTGCATCCTTCGCTCCTTTCCTCTGGCTTCGCTCGAGCGTCTTCTTCCCTCTTGCTTTGCTCGAGATCTTTTAGAACCTTTCCCCCACAATGGACGATATTGCTATTTGTCGAACCTAAAGCACAGCTAGAACTCTTTTACCAGATACAGTCTTGAGTCGAAGATAGCTTATGGGCTTCCGCCTCAGCTCAACCCTGGGGAGTATGAGCAATTGGTCAGGGAAAATCTTAATACTTCAATGAATCCAAGGCACTATCATTCATCCCTAAGTAGAGAGATTTTCGAAGTACACATAATGCGACTAAAAATCTCTCTACAACATTCCTTATTTGATCTAATGATCAATGAACAAAGCATTAGTGACATCCTTTCTATTTCCCTCTATAAAGATTTTCGGAAGGGGGCTTTTGAATTCCTCGAGCATGAAATCTCATATATTGAGAGAATGCGGCATGGCTTTCTCTGAGATATTTTTATAGAGGGCAACTCTACGAGCTTATGTACGCGACCTGCAACTGAATGGGGCGAACTTGTTTGTCTACCGGTGATTTTTTGCCGATTTCGATGATGCCTCATTTTGACAAAATCTATTAAGCCCACCTACCTATTTGAATTTTTTTTATTTTTTGCAAGGAAGGGTAAATGTAAATACAGTATATTAGTTTTCATGACCGTGCGTTAGGTGTTTGAAATAGTCATTAATGATTGGCTTAATTGGTATCCTTTCGGTATGTGTTGCGAACACTTTCATTTTTAGCCTCTCATCTTCTCTAAAGAAGAAAAACTAGAACGAATAGAACAGATGATCCAATTACATAACTTTTTCTTTTTTATTACTTTCATGGTTGTGCCTCGTGGCACGGCAGTACCCGTCCTATTAAAATGGTTCGTCAGTAGAGATGTTCCCACAGGTGCCCCTTCTTCCAATGGTACTATAATTCGTATTCCTATCCCTTCATTCCCTCTTTCGGTCTATCTACATTCAAGGAAATTCGTACGCTCCACGGACGGAGCAAAAGTGGAGTCTTGGTTAGAGGAAACTGCCCTATTCTATTACCAGACATAATTGGGAGAAGCTCATCCGAAACTAAAGCTAGAAATGCCTTATTTCATTTCGTTCCCGTTCTTCATTTCCTTCTTCTCGAATCCAAGATGGACTTCTCATATTTCGAATCTTTCTGCAGTGTGCTCTGTTTAGTATTCTTTCGTACTTTCTTCTTTTAGCATGCGATAGGTCAGCGAAGCGTGAGCGGACACAGAGAAGGAAAGGCCAAAGTAACGAGAATGAGCAACGACGAAATGACAAGATGAGGTGTCCCGAGCACCCCCCTTTAGAAAGAAGGGTCGAAGGTTTTGGACGTGTAGCTTTCCTCGTCCCCCTTTCGTCGGGTGGTGCTTGTGTGGGAGGTGCACCACTAGAAATCGGGCTTAAAGCTTTCACCTTACCAACAAGCTGACAGTTGATGGCTGTTGGTCACGAATACCACCAAAAAGCTCCAATCAAGATAAATATTTCACATGGAGGAGTGTGTATCTTTATGTTGGGTGTTCTTCTGGAGTGCGACCCAGCGGCTTATGTGGGACCTATGGCCCACGCCTCTTATTTGTTCAGGGCGGGCATCGTGAACTCTGATTCGATTCGGGTATTCAATCCCACCGCTGAGATGCTCAGTAGACTCCTTAATCTTGATAGGAAAATGGCTTATTTAATAATTCGTGCATAAGGGTAAGGAACTTTTGATGAACTAATGTAAATGGGTGTAAGCTTTGCTGCTCAGAAACACCCAGTTGTGACCACACTAAGAGACACGAAAGCGCAGGTAACTCTAGTTGGCGAAGTGGCGTTAAGCTTCCCTAACAGTACAAAAAGAAGGGTCGTGATGATATCATCTACGTTTGTACCGTTCGTCGTGGAGTAGATCCCGCATCCAACCAAGTCTTTGACCAGGGAACAGAAGAATTCCCACTCCGCAGTCAGGCCATCCGGGCCATGAGCACGGTTGGAACGGGCTTCCCAAAAAGCCAGCCCGGGTCGGGGTCAGCATAGAATGAAGGGGACGACCCTAATGTTGTGTTGGAAAAGCCAACTTCTTGGGTTGCGAGCGGAAAAAAGTAGATGTGGGGACTCGGGTCGGGGCGCAGCATAACTAAGAGAGCCATTCCATTTAAGGCGAGACAAAATGGGCGGGCACAGGCGGTCTGGTGTACGAGCAGATTAGTCAGACGACGACTACTTCACTTATTTTATTCAATTAGTATTAGCCGCCTATCCCGTAATGGAATGGAATAGAAAAAAGGCGAAGCGCTAGCACTACAGGGTCATTTTTTGGGGAGGGGGGAGGGGGGATAATGTGAAGAAGCAAGCTTATCCTCACTCCGATAGGCAGCTACTAGGTTTCACCATCTCTCCTAAACTTCTCCCGGTCTTCGACCTGTGCTCTATGAGGCAGAAACTTGTCCCACGTACGGTTCGGAAGCCGAGCCCCACCCCAGCAGTCAGGGTGTGGTTTAGGTAAACTAACACAAAGAAGATGCTATTCACTCAACGATTGCCTTTGGGTTCCGAACTCCATATGGAGAAAGAGCGTTGTTGTTTGCGAGATCTCGATCATTTACACGGACCTATAAACCATCCCTAACGAAAGATCGGCTCATGTTTGAGTATGATAAATCATTTCGTGCCGACCTCTTGCTAATCCACTTTCCGGCCTCATATGAGAACGGAAAACTTGAGCATTTTCTGCATCGGTAGATGAAGAATCACGAACATAATAATTTTGGGTTGACCATGTTCCCAGAAAAAGATACTTTCGGGAAATGACGAGCACGACTGAAGTGGCTATACATACAAATCTATTTACGGATCTATATGCTTCGATTGGAACTGGAAGTTCCAGAACAGGTAGCTGGTATACAACCATAATGAAACTGCCTTTTATTTTTTTTATTCAGATCGGATTTATGTTGCCTTCGTTGGAAGGCTCGCGTAGTTTGTTACATCAGCTCCAAAAGGATAAGTTGCGTTGGAATTGAGAAAGTTTTGTGGAATTCATAATTTCATAAAAGGAGTCAAAGTAGTGCTGCGGCGCATTGAAGCACTTCTTTACCGGCCCTGCACCATCAGAGTTCTCCCAGTTCTTTTTTTTTTTTTCCGACTACCAAGTAGTAAAGCAAGGTTCGAGTTCGAAGCCAAGCCCAATCTTCTGAGAATCTACACATACTTACAAAGAATCGACACAAACTGGGGAATGGTTTGAAGAAAGCTCCCTATGTAGCCAGCCCAAAACCAGATTCAATTATTAATGTATCGTACCCCCAGCTCTTTCGATAGCCTTTCGAGTACATTTAGTAAAGGCAAGAGGAAGGAGTAGATCTATACCACAAACGTCCTTGTCCTTTGCCAATGCCAAAGACATACCAAGGTCTCAAAGCCACTTCGCGCCTGAACCTGCCCCTCATTCCATGGTTAGTTCAGTTAGCAGTACTTTAACTTAGGGGTTGGTGTTTTTCCACCATTCCATTCTAAAGGAGAGTTTCGAGATCTAAAGGCGAGTGCCACCTTTCCTCTCTGAGGGGCTTGGTTACCTAGGTTCTCTTCTGGCGGGTCTTGCTTCCGAAGAAGCTCTATCGACTGGTTATGGAGACCCCATTTGATTGCTTGGTTGGTCCAATCTCGATGTCCCCTCAAAGTAATTAATACCTTTAAAGTGTGGGGTTTACTAAAAGGAATTCATGCCTTGATTTCAGGTGGGGATTCTCTCGAATTTCTTCTATGTCTTTCTTCTTTCTTTGAGCAAGTGCCCCTAGAAGCCCTCAGATGGTCGAGGGATTATCAGGCTAGCTTCACATGGCAAGGACTAATCGTAGTTGTGGTTTCGTGGGAAAGTTTCAGTTATCCTACGAGAATTAGGCTTTAGTATTTAATTGATGCCCTGAAATGTATACTAATAAGGTTGCGTGTGCTCTACCTATGGGAATTACGAGTACTTCCTTTTCATCTGTTTTGGGTTTGGGTTTAAAGAAGGACATTTCCCTCTAACCGGACATAAAAATCAAATAAGTCGACTCTACCGCAGCCCTCGATCTCTAAGTTCTATAACCTCGTCTGAAAGAACCCTTTTTCAAGGAGAAATAAAGAAGAAAGTAGGGATGCCGTGAAGAAGCTTTCAACTGAAACTATCTGGAATAGAAATAGGGGCCTGGCTTTACTAAACCGGTCAAAGGGATAAAAGCAAGAAGGTTGGATCGACCTAAAAAGAAGGAATCGAAGAAAGATGGCGAAACAAGAGGCATACTTTTCAATTAAGTCAAGACGACCGCCTGGGAAGTTCAATAGAAGGCTAGAAAGGATCTCCGATACGCTGGTGAGCAAAGATTGGCTGCAGCCCGAACAGCCGCTGGTACTGGGACAAGATCTCCCCATAATCATCGAAGAAAGAAGACGGGCCTAAATGCTGAGTGAGGTGATCATCCTCCACAATTTCAGCGAGATCAAACCTTTCTAAAAGGCATAGGCTCTTGCAAACCCATTGAAAGAAGATATGTACTACTTGAAACCTAGCTCCATCTCAGTCTGGTAATCATTCAATCCATTGCTGAAGTCTGAAAGTCAGGAAGGCAGAGAAGACTTGAAAGTCTATTAGGAGGGCGCGGCGGATCATTATTATTCATATATGAAGCTTGGCACCTTCTCTTAGAGCCAATCCCATCTCGAGTTTAGACACCTTTCCTTTCAAATGAACCCCCGCCTCCCTAGTATCTCTTTAAACTAGCTGCAACTGCCTATTCATCTCTGTTTCCACCGTCTCATCTTTTATTCCTCCGGTTTGTGCTTTCGTCTATTGTATGACTTCCTCTGGGAGATATATTTAATAAAAGCAAGGGTATACCCTATACGAATAGTTACTATTCATGTATTATACTAGTCGCACGTCTTAGTTTATTCCTTCAGTCTGTCATCGCTTCCAATTAAAAAAAGGGAACACTCTACTTCTCGCTTTAGGTATTCTACTCGTTGGGATGAAGATAGCATTACTATACCTATATAGAGCAGTAGGCTATTCCATCCTTGGAAAGCTTCCCTATCTAAAGAGAAAATCATTCGAATCGAAAGCGGCGTGGGTATTTCCTTGGGAGTAAATAAGATAATAATATAGGAAATTCCGTGAGCATATAGCAAGGGCGCACTATCCTACGTCTTATTAGCATCTTCTAGCTATGGGAAGAATGTAAATACTGTAATAAGGGCCGAAACCTAGCATCTTTAGCTACGGTGTGAACATCTTTAATCTAGAGATTTTAGTCGATAGAAGATTTCAACATGGAAAGAGCCACTCTCTAATATAGGCAAGTCGACCTAACTATATGATAGCACCCGTTCTTTCTGCCCTTTCTCGATGCTAGGTAGTGTAGTTCCCTTTCATTAATCTACCTCTGAAGGTATTTCGTTCAACACTCTAATATTTATCTTTTGCGTCTATGCTTCGTGCTATGGCTTTTGCGCTATTATTAGTTACGATCTTTCTTCTCTTACGAGATTTCGAATAGATCACTCCTAAATGAAGCAGTCATCTTATATACGATACCATTCACCAGGGACAAGTCCTTCCTTTCCCTTATGGTCGAGCATCTTCAAACCTGGTGGAGAAAGACGATAGCCTGGCCTACGCCTTCCTTTTATTATATTAGAGAAATAAAATTGTTCACATATATGTCTTGTCCTCGAGAAAAAACTTCCATCTACCAATCAGCGGACCGGAAATCCCAGGCTCTTACTCTGTCTTTAGCTCCCTCAGCATCTACTATGTGTTTTCTGAGTGAATCATTTAGAGTTCCTGAGGGAAGAGGTGTAATATCCCTTTAACCTGAGAGTGACTCAAAGCCTTTTCCAGACGGGAGGGCATCATAACGGTTGGAAGTCTCCATTCATTGTTAGAGCTGTTGGAGAGCTTTAGAGGTCAAGGTTTGTAAAAGTCTTCTGGTCTTCCATCGAAACTAGTTTCGGGCAGAAGGGCATCAGAGGCCGAGAAAAGGTTCGCAAGAACCTGCGGGGGAAGTTTTTACAGCTAGAGCACCTTAGTCAGACACGGATTCAGCTCCAAGTTCCCCTCCTAGTCCTTCTGTTAGTGAATCAGTAGGCAGAAAGGAAGAAGTAGCTAGAGAAGGAAGATCAAAAGCAATTTTTTGGACACCTCTTTTCTAGCATCAGTCATTCCAGGTCAATCTCCAAGACTTTACCTAAGAGGAACTACTATTATTGAAAAAGCAGGCAGAAAGGAAGAAGCAGACTTGAGATAAGCCGTTGATCGACAGGTTGGAAGATGCTCCTCAAATACGAGTTATAATTAGGTACTTTACCTCAGAGGAAGTGCCCTATGAACAAGCACTCCAAGTATCACATCTCCCCTTGCCAAAGACAAGAAGTCCCCAACCTTTCAGTTAGAGTGAAGATTATTGGAATCCGCAGGGGACAAATAAGAACAACTAATCTCCCGGACAGCTTTATCTGATCAAAGGCCGTTAAGCAACTCAAGAGCAGGGAGTGTGGAACTTTTTACAACTTCTAGATTAGCAAACCCAATAAGCACACCTGACCCAGACAGATCTACTATTCCTATACTGGTTCAGGAATTTGGTGCCTTTTAGCGCTTAGGACTAGCAGAAGGGCATGAGAGAGTCTCAAAGCCTTTTCTGAACAAGATGGATATAACGTTTTAGCATACGTTCCAGGTCCCATCCCTCTTTTAGGGAATAGCCCAGACAGTGATAATATGCCAACCCCTCCGTCAATAGATCACTAGAGATCAGCGAGTGGGGACTTTCTTGAATAAGGAGAAGGTAGAAAGACTTGGCCAGAACTACTTGTCCCAGGGGATGGGGTAAGATCTTCTAGAGCTCGGATAGACCTCTTAGGAAATGCTTTCTTTGAAGTTTCTTCCCTTTCTTTTAGAGACTAAGATGGAGTGGAGGAACTAGTCATAAAAAGTCAGTCAAGCACCCATATTTCTCTTAGCAATATGTGCACGATCAGTAAAAGAAAAAGTAAGTCTTTGAAGACGTGCATCGAGGAAGTACCTCCCTAATAAGGCCTTCAAAGGATTTTATCAGAAATCCTACATGCCCCGGGAAGGGGCTGAATGCCAACCAGTTCTCAGTAATAAGGTGGTGAGATGCTTAGGAAAGATAGAATGGGAGTTTGATCTGCTGCTGGCAAAAATCATCTCCTACCGCTAAAGGTCAGACATCAATACCGCGGAGAAGCCCTAGTACGATGGAAGAAGATACTTCTTGGGAACCTCTCGAATGGTTGTAGCAAACCTTCCATCAATTCAGTCTCGAGGACGAGCCCAGACTCCTTTAATAAGGGGGAGAATATCACTATTCCGAATCAGTTGACTGAGTCCTGTACACTGCTAACGAAACTGTGGAAGGAAATGGTAACTAACCTCTTGACCGCACTCTTCGCAGCCTTGCTTGCAGGCTAGTGCTATTGCCTTCCTTGTTTGATGGAGTTAACCTATATTTTCTTGTTCTGTATTTAATTGGATTTGACTGAGGCTTTCCCCAGCACTCCAAATGCTCGGAGAACCTACCTTTTTATAGTTTTATCATCTAAAGTGTAATACTTATATAGTATGCGTTCTCTATATAGATATAGGGTAAAAAAAGCTAATGTACTGAAGCACATATCATCTGATCGGTCTTCTATCGTTGCAGGTGAATCAAGTGAAGACTTGAAGATCAAATCCGAAATAGCATCTTTAAAGATAAGAAATCAATGTTCAGACTCCTATAAGTATAAGGGCACCGTTCCAGCTATATAAGGCTTAGAGATTAGAGAAGCGAAGCAGGCTTACTAAGAGAAAGATAGAAATCGAAAGGCAAAGAGATAGGCAAGTGAGAAAGCGCATAGCAGCACATAAAAACAAAGACCTTCACGCAATGACCACGCCAAAAAAGCGATGGGTGGGTGTTTGCAAGGTCCCAGGCTATGACACCGATCAAGCTTAAGATTTGTGCAGTGCAAAGGGCTAAAAAGGAATCAAGAGCCAGAGTGTAAAGCAGAAAGGGATTGACTTGGTTGGTTCACTGACAGTCTCGCTCGCATATCTCCCGCTGGCGGATTGGCCGCTCTTTCCCTTTCAAGTGCCTATACCTGAGTGTTCTCTCTATTAGAAGATGCGAGTCTGACTCTGTACTTGGTAACAATCCCTTCTGTGCAGACTTCCTTATCCTTCGATTCCAAAGACCCTTCAAGCCTTGCTTACTCTTACTGAATTTCATGATTCAAAGCAGAGTTTCATTCCTATATTCAATTTCCCTGGGATCACTGAACTCACTTTCGTTTTAGGAATGGATTTTTTGCATCAATGTCGATTGCCTTCTATGAGCATCAAAAAAAGACATACCAAAACGACCTCTAATACGTCCGGAGGCTTTGAGTCTCTTTATTTCTCTCACTAGTCTGTCTTTGCCATCCCAAGGACCCAAGGAAGTGCGTTGATCCTTGGTTCGAGTTGTATACCCTCTTGTAAGGACTACGGTTGTGTTAGCTTTTGGATTGGCTTAGCTTAGTGTCAAAAAAGTCACTCTAACCTACAACGGGGAGTAGGTTTAGTTTAATAGGGTACTAAGGAACATAGCGATGAAGAACGGCGGGAAAGCAAAGTCTTGTTTATAGAGTTGGAGAGCTAGTAAAGCTCATAGGTTTCTACCTGTGACTAACTTAGTGTGCGTGCTTTTGGTAGCAGCAGCCATACCAACAATCTATCTTTCGTAAAAAAGCACTCGCATTATGGTGCGAGATCCACCAAGCTAAGCTCAGTCACAACCCACCGGCTCAAACAAAGGCTGGATCGCTTCACTGAACGCAAACCAAATCGAGCAAGTAGATACACGAAAGCCACAGGTCCCTGACCAAGGGATGATCCATGGGACATCGAATCCCCACATAGTGAACGGCCATGGGGACGTGATGGCGTGAAGAGGGGCTGGTTGTAGTATGAACAATGAAATCGAGTGGAGTGGGGTGAAAACTTAAAGAACAACCCAAGGGAGGCAAGCTTTCCGGTAGTACCCCCATGTGATCTTATATCATAGTTGAAGGAAAAACTCTTCTTGTCTTTGAAGCATGGGAACGGAGGTAAAAAATGTGCTTGCGAGGCCGAGAGCGTGATCGGTCTTTAACAAGTGTTGAACTTACTTTAGGAAATCGCTTTAGTGCCGCGCAGCGAGCCAGAGAAGATGCAGCCGAAGTTGCCCAGAGAGCTATAAGTTAAGCGATGGGAATTCAAATACCCATAGAAGTAGTAGCAAGAAAGGCCAGGCCTGGAGGCGTGAGTCAGAAGTAGATACTAAGTCAACAATCATTCCACTAAGCACAAGGGCAATCTCACAAGGCCAGTATATTGTCCCAAGGTTATGTTCTCTAGATAGAATTTAATTCCTTCGTATGATGGTGCCTGGCGTCGTTGTTACACTAGGATTTCTCTCTCGTGCCCTTCAGGGCGGTAAACATAAAAAAAAGAAATTCGAAATGAGCGAACCATGAAAACTTTTTAATCTACCGCTCCGTGGATATCTTCACCTTCGCAGCAATAATAATCAAAATGAAATTATGTATGCCACATTGCTGCCTCCGCTGGAAAGCAAGAAAAAATTAGCTCAAGTAAAGGGGCCCAGCTAGCCTCCCCCCTTCCCTTAGCCAACCGCACCCTTCACTTAATGAATGCGATGCAGCGACCAAGGCCCCTTTTTCTATTAGTTATTGAGTGGTCCTACCAAGATGATTTATGCCAAAAAAAGAATCTCGAGATGCGAAAAACGATATGAGAAATTCGAAAGAACTCATATACGGAACGAGGGCGGCCCGTGAAAGTACATCGATTTCTTACTCGTGCAAAGGAACTCTTTCTTGGAAACTTGGACAACTTATAACGATGTTTGTCCCGTATATCACTAGGAAAAGAGGAATCTTTACAAAAGGCTTTAGATTGCTTTTGTCTCAATTCATATTGAGCCGCAAGCAATCTACGTTTGTGATCTCGTATATTTCGCTTCTCCGACATCTTACTGAGTTTCCCTCTCATCTTTTTGCAAAAAGCTGCTCCACGATGGTAAAGTCTCATCTTGTGTGTTGGCTGAAATGACAATAGTCACATTGAACCTTTGAATATGTTTGAAGATCTCGAAATGATCTTCCAGTTCCGGAGAGAATTCGCAAAACTCTGTTTCTAATTGAGAATTGAATGGAGTTTTCCTGTATTTGGACCGGAGAATCTAACAGAGACATTATTGTGGAGATTCTGATAAAAAAATTAGACATTCCATGCCCTCGGAGAGTGCTTTGTTGTGCTAGGTCACTGACATATCCTTTTTTTTATCTTTATTTGACCCCAGATTGGATCGAAACGGCTTTCCTGTCGAAACTCTGTGTCTATATTAATTTCTGACAGCGCGAAATCTCCAAAGCCAATTTTTCATTTTTGATAGAAGGTGCTGCCTTTGGTACTACTCTTATTTTACACGATCCAGGAACTTTCATAACGTTGGCGTGATTCGGTTTGAGCAACAGATCCTGACGTGATACATCTTCGTAATGAAAATAGAGTGGAAACATGAGTTGGCTAGTATCTATACAATAAGCACTGTGAACTATCTGCTTCAAAAAGATAGTTGTGCAACCTACACTTTGATGAGCACATTGAACTATCGTTCTGCCGTACTAGACTTTCTATTGATTGAGACCCAGAGCTTATTGAAAATAAGAACTTATTCTTAATCAAGCAAGCCTTCTCGCTTTCAATTCTATCCGGGGAATTCTATGAACACCAACTGAATCTCACTTCAGACTATATCCTTACACCCGCCCCTTCATACTAGAGGGCATAGTTGATTAAATCAATCCAATTTAAAACATCTTGGAATATCCAATTTTGAGGTCCACATAACATGACATCATAGTACGCATCCGTGAGAAAGCCTGGGATGGTAATCCCTTAGTCTCCAATAACTGTCCGAACAAGGTCAGGCATGTCCCATTGTGGGGGTATCTGTTTACCTGCCTGAAGTACCCATCTTATGCATTCCGTACAAATCTTATGAAATAAGTGTTCGAGCTCAGGTGGAGCACTTTCGCCATCGGATTGGATGGAAAAATTGGAAGTACTATTTGAAGGGAAAGAATGAAGTTCACCATCCATTATAAAATCTAAATCAGAAAGGGTTGGATTCCCGTAGAGTATAATCGAATTCATTGATAGCCCACTTGGTTTTGTTCTCTTGCCGCTTGCCCGCGAAGCCACATACCGAAAAAGAGAGTGTTTGGAATACCCGAAAAGAGCCCTTTATCGGATTTGAACCGATGAATTTTAGCGTTATTTCTAAAGGGCGTTTAAAGAGGTAAGGTGAAAGACTGAAGTCAAGTTGCAAGCCTTCGATAACAACAAGAGGCCAGTCACCGAACACCACGCCAATCCCGATTCAAGTACAAGTCTCCTTCGACATGAATAGACGCTTTCTTATCTTATGATATTTCAAGTTAGAGTTTTCGATCCCTGGAAAGGAATGGGCAATCAGAATATAGGCATTTTTTCCAACCTCTTTAATTCGACCTTCTATCATCGAGAAAGCACTATATACTATGAAAGCCCTTGACTCCGATAATGCCCCGATTCCCGTATGCAGTACAGAAAACAAGTTTAGCCTTCTATTTAGATTCTATATCTCATGTCTTCGGGAGACAAGTCGCTAGTAGATTGAGAGGTTATAAAGATGACTAGGATTGAGCAATCCCTACCTATGTGGTTGGGAGGATGCTCAAGTCTTCGTCATCGAGGTCGGAGGGTCAGCCAAGTCAGCAAGAAGCTCAGCACATAGGAGCACAACCGCTTATAATGTGGAACACTCTCACCGGATTTGCGATAATAGCAGTCGTTAAGCTAGGAGGATCACCATACGATCTCTTTCTTAATACGATCAAATATGTTTTGGAAGGAATGGCAATAAGCCAAGGCATCGATGCTGTAAGTAATCTGGTCAATAGTGCTTCTCCCCATGAGATCAAAGATGCGGCCCTCCAGCAGCTTAACGATAATAGTAGTGTAAATGAAAAGAATACCTACAATAAGAGTAGCTTATGTCGAATTCTTATTATGAGTTGTTTGCTTTTAGCAGCCGGACTAAGCGCACTACGGGGGTTAGGTTAACGCATTCGATATCCTTTTTTGTCTTTGGCCCATTCTTTTCTTTCATTACGTATATTGGACAAAACTGGGCATGATAGTGTAACAAAAAGTCCCCCGGGGTTTGGTAAAAGCAGTCTTAGTCATGTGCTCAGGATCCATTTTGATTTGGTTGCACCCATCAACGAGAGACAGCATTGCATGGTAGACAGTGTGATCAACCAATATATCAATGATGGAAAGAGGGTAATCATCCTTGGGACAAGCCTTGTTCAGATCTATGTAGTCTACACATCCTTACCTTCCCATTTCTCTTCGTCCCTGTCAAATAAAGTAGAGGGAGAGGTAAATCTAACTCATTTAGTTGCCGAAGCGAAAAAATACCATAGTACATACCCTAAAGAGTTGTTACACAACAGAAGGTGCTAGCAAAGCTATTCAACATATGTTCAGATTTGAAGAAGAAAACTCCTTAAGTTATATCGCTTTATTCAAAGGACATTACTCCTAAACATGCTAAGGCTTCGTTTCGCTTTTCTCCTGAAGTTTCATTAGGGCAAGCCTCAACCATTTCTGTACCCATTCCCCGATCCAAGTAGGAACATGAAGCTTGAATTACTTTTTTTCACGAGGGTGCCATCTTTATGATTTTCAATTGAAAGAAAGTCCATACCAGCCCTATAGGTATGTATAGGAAGACCAAAATGGAGGTATCCACAGTTCTATTAGCATTTCTTGGAAGAAGGAAGAGAACTGAAGAGAATGAAAGGGGAGCGGAAGATGAAGCGATAGGAGAATTTTTTTCAGCAGATGAATGGAGTGCTTCAGGGGTCACTTCTCTTGTTACAAAATGAATGGTTAGTCGACTACCTTATCCATGAGCTACTCGACCAGAATCAGTTCAATGCATTAGCACTTCACTTGCTTAGATCATGTCTACTTTTTCTCGCTATGTGACTTCAGACTTTTTAGCCTCCTAAATCCTATTTCTTATACGCTTGTCATAACCGAAGCAACTGACTTCCTTCTTATGCCCTTTACGTGAGCTACTTAGAATGAAGCACGATGTCAAAGATTGCTATACGATATTTTTTTATACAGAAGTATGCCCACCAAAGGAGAATTTTCATGGGATGGAGGAATTTCCTTTTAAATGAAATTTCCATAGGCAATACATCGAAGACAGGTAATTATTTACAGACAGATCGGATCGGAAGGACAAATAAAGAAATTTCAGAAATACCTTTTCTCATCTCGAAAAAAATCTCTGCTCTCCTTCTTCACTCCTGATAGGCCTAAGCCAAATGGAATTAGAGTATGCCACACCTTCCTTTCCTTGCCTTCCTCTCTATTGGAAAAGTGCCATTAGTTGGAAATTTCATCTAATCTAAGATGTCAATGAAAAAGAAATTGATAGAGCTGGAGGAGTGAGGAGAAATGATTAGCTAGATCATTCTAGTCAATGCCTCTCTTGTTTATATGAATCCAAGTGAAGGGGTATCAATCCAGCCCCTCCCGTTGAGATTCTCTCATATGTCGCAATATCTCTTGTTCTTTCTCTGCCCTTCGGTCTTCGGCCTTGTGTCTAACTCTCATCCATTGAAAAGAAAAATGGGTTTTTGCTTCCCCAGGCATCAGATTGAATCTAAATCTTTCTTTTGGTGACTGTTTTGCCAGATATCATCAATCAGCTCTTGGTAGCGGAGGAGGATAGAGAAAATACTGCATTTATTACCCCTTGGGTAACATTTTGCTATCGAGTGATGCCTTTTGGACTAAAGAATGCTGGGGCTACAACTCAAAGGACTATGACCACTTTGTTCCATGATATGATTCACAAGGAGATGGAGGTTTAGGTTTATGTGGATGATATCATAGTCAAGTCCAAGAAGGCTAAAGGTCCCCTGATTGACCTGAAAAAGTTGTTTGAAAGGTTGAGGAAACTGAATCCTGCAAAGTGTGCTTTTGGAGCTCCTACTGTCAAGCTATTGGGTTTCATTGTGAGTAAGAAGGGTATTCAGATAGATCCTGCAAAGATCAAGGAAATTCGAGATATGCCCATTCCAAAGACTAAAAAAAGATGTGAAAAGCTTCTTGGGAAAGATTCACTTCATCGGTAGATTCAGCGCACAATTAACTTCCACTTGTGAGCCTTTGTTCAAATTCTTGAAAAAGAATGCATCAGAATGAAGATTGCCAACAAGCTTTTGACAAAATGAAAATAAAGGAGTATTTGTAATCCTCCGGTCTTAGTGCCACCCCAGCTTGGGAGACTTCTGATTATGTACCATTCTATGATTGATGAAGCTATGGGTTGTGTTTTGGGTCAACATGATGAATCAGGAAAGAAAGAGCAAGCTATTTATTATCTTCGCAAGAAGTTCACAGCATATGAGGCATTAGATAACCCCCCACTTATTCTTCTACATTAGATTACCCTAAGGATCAGTCGAGGGAGAAGAGAGGCCCTATTCGCCTAGTATAAGTTACTTTAGGTCAGACTGAATGAGTTCTCTCTACGGCTATTGAAGTGGTTCAAGCCAGGCTACAATCCAGTCTTCTTTTTTCTTTTTTTTTTTTATTTAAAGTAAGTAATATTCCACAAGACCAAACTCCTTTGAAGGAGATCAATTTACTTGATCGATGATGGTCGGCTCCTTCATGTATCGTCCTATTTTCTGATAGTAGCCAATCGTTTGGAACAACTGATCTAGTAACAATCCCTGCATCTGGCTCGAGGCCAAGAAAGGGGAACTAAGACATCCACAGGCTTTAGTGCCTGAACAAGAAGTTCAAACTCACTTGCCCTCGAGTCATCCTCCCTTTGGATTGCAAGCCTACTCACTTTGGTACATGAAATGTGGCACTTTCCCACATCCATGCTGCTTCAGATGTCACATTACCAAAAAGATGGATCGAAAGGCTCAGGCATTAAGATACGTTTCAAGCATGGATGATTATCATAAGAGATTCCCAACATATTATAAGATTCTTGTTCTTGAAAGTCCATACTTTTCAAACCCAGAAGACAGACGGAATCCTAGGATTCCTCCTTGAGACAAATACTTTTATGCATACCTCTTCTGGTTGATCCACACCATACTCTATTCTCGTAAAATGATATGCACTAGCTAACAGCCCGCTGGGTGCTACATCATAGGCACATTAGGAACGGAGATAATTGTAACCATATACATATAAAATAATAGCAATAGAATGCCAATCCTCGAACTTTATTTGTAAAGTCTCTATTCCTTGGTAATCAAAGCTCAAAGATCTATGAATTAGCCAATGCCTTACTAGCCAAGCCGACAAATGACCTGCATCTTTTTTATCTCTCCCATATTTTTATTTGTATTAAGTATTTCACCTTTACGATGAAATTTATGAAGATTGATTTGATTTTGTACAAAGAAATACTGTCTAATTGACCAATTCATGGGAAGAGACTGAACTTTTGTATTTGAAAAATGTTTCAGTAAGTATTTCTGAAGTAAAAGTAGATGCTGGTTGATAAAGGAATCCTTGATCATAATTTTCACTATTCATACTGCGGCTACTATGAAACTTGTGATTTGTAGTAAAACGCCGATTCGACCGTTGAGGTCTAATTCTATCTTCATAGATTTCTCGAGATATTTTCCTACGAAGTTTTGCTATAGCATCTATACCTGCTTCCGGTTTAGGGGGATAGCCTGGCAAAACATCTACAGGAATTCACTTATCAACCCCTCAAACAGTACTATAAGAATCAGTACAGAGCATCCCTCCTATAATTGTACATGCTCCCATAGCAATAACATATTTTGGTTCAGGCATTTGTTCATATAATCTCACTAAAGAGGGGGGCCATTTTCATTTTTACCGTTCCAGCTGTTAAAATTAGATCCGCCTGCCTAGGACTCGGCGGGGTTCTTAGTTGCATCGAGAACCTGCCAACTGAACTAGCTGGCTTTGCTCATCATCTTATATATGATAAGAAAATCTCTGTTTAGGTGGGAGAACAAAACAAGCAGATCTTTGTTTGATTGGAAAAATACCGCACCATGACCATCAGAGAGAAAAGAAAGCCCTTTGTAGTCCTATAAAGAATCTCTTCAACCAAGCGTAGGAGTGGATCTCCCCTCTATTGTCCTATGTTATTATTCTCCCCTCAATTCAACTCTTCCTTTCAGCTCGAGCTTGTTCTCACTTAATGACGCTTCTCATAAGTGCCTATATTTACCTTAGTAAGATCCCAATCCCACCCCCATCTATCAATGAGTTGCTGACCTAAGCTGTCGCTACCCCTTATTATAGAGAGTGCCCTGGGGAGATACTTCCTATCGGGCAGAGAAATAAATGGAAAGATGTATGCCATGATTATGATATCTTTTTTTGCTACTGCTAAGCAGTTCAACCTTTCAATAAGAGTGAATCGGAATTACGATCTCTTCTCAAGATGGGAGCAAGAAGGGTGGACCCCACCTAGTATGAAGAGACCGAGCCTCCCAGCTAGAGTAGTCGCCGCTAATCACCTTTTTTTAATAAAAAGCCCAGCTTTGGTTGTGCTCTCTTTGGATGTCTACTTAGCATAATCACGAAGTGCTTAGCTTTTCCTTTCTATTATATGATACCCTCGCCATGGAGAATTCGATTCCAAAGAAAGAGGAAGGGGGGGCTTTCTCTGGGGATGGCAGTCTTTCATATGAGGATTCACCTCTGAAACTCGAAGGAGGGTCCTACCCTACGCCTGCAACAACAGCAAGAATTGCATAAGCCAATTAGCTGTTGCTGACCGTGCTTCACTCCACCTCGCTTTCGACCTTCGCTCCTATGCTTGCTGCCGACCCTTACACCATAAAGAGAATACTTGTTTCCGACCGGACAAGGAAAAGCAACTAGAGTTGACTTCTTTGTTGGACCGATCAAGACCAGTTGCGAGCAATATTGTCTTAGACTTTCCCAAAGACCAATACATGAGCGATTCCCCATAGTCTAATCGATTGAGGAGGACAACCAATGACCGAGCGGGAATACAGAAAATATTAGAAAGACATTCTTCTTTTTATCTCTGCAGAAGGTCGGGTTAATGCTTATTATCAATCCTTGTAGGAGCTGGAGCCCTTATGCGATGGCTTTAACACGCCCTCCCTCTTATAAGGAGCCCCTACTATTAAAACCCAAAACTGGCTGGAGGAACGGATCATTTCTTCGTCACAAGTGTGCTTGGAATCTAAGTTTTTTTAGCTCTAATGCCGGAAAAGGGATGGCTAATGTCCGGTACTGAGCCGATTGCTTGAGACCGATCCCAGCTCAACACTGCTAATCAGAAGAAAAAAAGAGTCCACTAGCAATACAACAGGCTAGGTCAATTCAAGAAATAGAAGTGGAAGTGAAAAACTAACACTACCCTACCTTTCTAGGGGTGGAGTGGAAGATCCAATACTAGGGAGGTGAGTGAACCTGTGACTTCTTAGTCTCATTTGGTCTTGCTATGTCTAACTCACGCTAATGTGCTATTGCTTTCTCCAGCTTCTTTCTTTCTTGCGGTCATCAAGGACGTACGCTGAACCGGATTAAATTAGTGCCTTAACGTCGGTTGATTGCTTTCTTAGTATGGCATGGATCTTCTCTGTCTACTAGCAGTTTCGTATATAGATATAGAGCCTAAACCTATGGGCCAGGGTATGAGAATCTCCCTGTCTAATCGACTCCCTGCATTGATTGAATCTGAAAGGGATCCTCCTTTGATGCACCTAACTAATCGTTTTTCAAGAAATTTCTTCAGATAAGGTCTTTGGTTAGTGTATGATACTGCGCGTATTGAGTCTATCATCTTTCTTTGTTTCATTCTAAAGAGCTAACCAAAAGGCGATTTCTGCTAACTCTATTAATGAAAGTCACTATGCTTAACACATAGCTTTCGAAATCCTCCTTCTCCACGGTCTAGGAATGGTCGGATCCCCTCTAGCGAGTTTGGCTTCGTGTCCAGTAGGGGGTAGTCTATGTGAAGTAGTTACAAGTTGGATTTTGGTTCCGCTACTGGTTTAGTCGATTCAGTAATGTTGTGATGAAATTTGCTACCGTTACTTTACATGTCCCTGGATAGGCACATATATTTAACCGGAAGGAAATAGACGAGCAGAAGATCAATGAAAAAAGACTACTAGCGTGAGCAGGGAGAGTCTACGACACCCAATACTTATTAAATTATTATCAATTGCAGCAGACTTGGACTGAACTATTGAAGTGAAGACCTCAGGTCTAGGGGCCCAATCATTACATTTGAAAGCAGCGTTAGAAAGCCTATAAGAGCTATAAATAACTCAGCTTCATAAGGCATATATTACAGTATAGGCATCGTAATATAAGGAAAAAAGAAATCCTGTAACACAAGGCGATCGAAGTGAGGCAGAGTTTCGCTTGAGCAATGAACCAAGGGACTGATTGTCCAAAGATAGGTCAGCTGATGAAAGCACCTACGCAGCAAGAATAGCTTTAGCTGGACAAGCTAGTTTATATGCCTCTTCTCGCCCGGCTAGTACTTTACCTTTATCAAGTAGCTTTGAATCGCTTGTGAAAGAAGGGATTGTTTTCCTAGGCAGTTTTCCTGCCCATAAATAGTAGGACCAAGACTGCCCAAAATTCATTCCTCTATGGTAGTACGGTAACATAATAGTCTATTTAAGGAGACTATAAGTGAATATCAAGATAAAAAGCTTAGACAAGCTCTTCACATCTTGACTTCTACTTGCTCTCTTATTAAGTAAGTGAAGGACCAAGCCCAAGCTAAGCCCCAGCCTCTAAAAAGTCTACCCCCAACCCGCTCTAATTCTCACTCATTACGCTCTCTTAGCTCTAGTTATCCTTTCGGTAAACTACACTTTTATAGTACTCTATTTTCTGCGTATTACACTCATTTGGTAGCTATTCACACTCCTAACCTCCCTCTAACTCAATTAAATAAACTCATATCGATCGATTCACTCAGAAAGTCTCCCAGCCCCTTATTCTCTCATCTTCTTTCTTTTTGTTAGTTGCTTCACCGATCTGAAAAAGAATTTGTGATTTCGATAGGAAGGATCCGAAAAAGCTTCTACAACTAAAGGGTCGGTCTAGTGGAAAGCGAGAAGCTCGCAACACCTAAATCACGATCTCCGAGCAAGCTCATATTGACATGAGGCAGCCTCTTTTTCAATGCTGGGAGTAAAGGTCGCAAAGAGAGCCTGAAGCCGATACTCACAATGAGAGATAGCTACGCATATAGAAAGCCAATTCAATGTGATAGGGTATACCTACCACTAACTAACCTAGAGCTTAGCTTTTCCTTCGAGGAAAAGACTTGATCTGGCTAGTATAGAATTATTATTGTTCGAAAAGTCTTTCTAAACCAAGTCCCAAAGTGCTTGCTTTCACCCGGGTCAAGGTCAATCCACTGTCAAAGCTTATAAGCCGTTGGTTCCAGTCTCTCATATATGTCATTTTACGATCTTTTTGTGACGGCTGGGTCTTGACCTAGCTACTGAACTGACTTAATGAAATAGTAGACGTGGCCAAAGGGGGGTCGATCTTATATTACTCAGGGAGCTTCAGATCAATTCCTTGCAGCTGAACATGCTTCGGGACATCGAACCTGTTGAAATCCATAGGCAAAAACAAAGTAAAATAAAACTACGAAAATCCACCAACAGGATCTGCACATACTAGAAAAACCGGTTGGATAGAAATTACCTCAATGTTTTGATTGTTCGTTGGGGAGGCGCTACTTTGTACACTTCGCCCTCTACTGGTATCCACGCGACGAACTCTTCTGCAAGCGATCGGGATGCTAGCCCCTTCAGTGTTCTGAAAACTGTTCAGAACTGATCCTGAGTATCTGGTAATCGGTCGTATTTCGGAGAGAGAAGGCTAGATACTATATCGCCGTTCTAGGGTTTAGGGTTTTGTTTTTCTTTAATCAGATAAACGACGGCTACCAAGAAAAGGTTAACATATCCTTTTATAGCTGTCAATATCAAAACCCTAACTGTCATCTAATGACAGTTTAATCTCGTCCGTCTATTCCTATAATCATCCAACGGTTAGATGAGTAATCTTAAGTAATTAATTTCATTTATTCGATTAAATAAAATTAATTACTTATTAACTTACCAGAAAATACAATATGGAATCTAATTCCCCTTTTGTATACGTTCAACGAATCTGGACACAATCTAGATTCATTGAACGTGGATATTATGCTCACAAGATCGTCTATGCGTGTGACCCTGTAGGTTCACTTAACGTTGGCAGTGAATGAAAAATGTCCTAGACATTTATTCACAAAACATAAGTGGCCTCTAGCAAGACATTATGCTTACCCAAGTTAAGAAAATGTAATAATAACCTAGCATCAGATTTAATATTTAGTCCTTTTGTCACACGATATCCTAATTAAGTATAAGGCATGGATCAAGTCATCCTTATAAAACTTAATTAACCATTTACTTGATCACCAGGCAGACTGTTCCAACAAATAATGTTAATAACACCTTATTAATACTTATTTGAGCATGGCCATACATATTTTCCAGTCTTCCTTAAAAAGAGAAGGACAAATCCCTTTCACTATCTCCAATATTCAAGCCATGACGAGAAAATATGCCAACCAATAATCATAATGATCACCTAATTAAAAGTGATGTTTGACTATGTCAAAACATATTTTTCTCCCCATGCAAGAAACATTAGGTCGAAGGACACCAAATATAAAACTGAGAAGAAATACTTATAACTTAAACCCATGCAATATTTCTTCTTCACTTTGGGTCATGTCCAATACAATATTCTCAATATGTATTTATGAATTGATTTTATATCTCATATTCATGATCAGTAAAACTTGACCATCAATCAACTTCACACTAGTTTACAAGATGTAATAAACTAGGGACAAATAAGAATAGTATTTTATTAGCTATAAGGGTTTTACTATCAAGTCAAATACTTGATGACCAACAGCATAAAATACAATTCAAAAATACATGCTTCGTAAATCATAAATGTGAGTCAATTGGTCTTAGGGCATATACTAACAATCTCCCACTTGCCCTACCACCAATTTGACATGACTCTCAAATCCATTGACCTAGTATGACTCTCATGCTTAAGTTGTGGGAGTGGCTTTGTCAATGGATCTGCGACATTATCATTGGTGTCTACTTTGCAAATTTTAACATCTTCACGCTCAATAATTTCTCGAATGAGATGGAAACGCCTGAGAATATGTTTGGATCGTTGATGAGATCTAGGTTCCTTAGCTTGTGCAATGGCTCCTGTATTATCACAATATAGGTCCACTGGGTTCACAATGTTAGGAATTACACCTAGTTCTGTGATGAACTTTCTGATCCAAACTGCCTCTTTGGCTGCATCAGAAGCAGCCACATATTCAACCTCTGTAGTAGAATCGGACACGGTATCTTGCTTTGAACTCTTCCAGCTCACAGCACCTCCATTCAAACAAAACACAAATCCAGATTGCGATCTAAAATCATCTACATCAGTCTGAATGCTAGCATCCGTGTAACCATTTACAACAAGCTCTCCTTCCTAACCTCCGTAAATCAAAAACATCTCTTTAGTCCTTCTTAAGTACTTGAGAATGTTTTTTACTGCAGTCCAATGCGGTTCACCAGGATTTGACTGGAATTTGCTAGTCATGCTTAATGCATACGAGACATCTGGGCGAGTGCATAACATGGCGTACATGATAGATCCAATTGCGGAAGCGTAAGGAATCTTACTCATACGTTCTGTATCCTCCCTTATGGTAGGACTTTGAAACTTACTGAGTTTAACGCCATGTAAAATTGGCAAGAATCCTCTCTTAGAATCTTGCATACTGAACCTTTTCAGTACCTTGTCAATATATCTACTCTGACTTAGGTCAATAAGCTTTTTAGATCTATCTCGATAGATCCTAATGCCTAGAATATAGGCTGCTTCGCTTAAATCTTTCATTGAAAAACACTTCCCCAACCAAGTTTTTACACTTTGCAAAGTGGGGATGTCATTCCCAATTAACAAGATGTCATCGACATAGAGTACTAAGAAGACTACTACATTTTCTGTAACCCTTTTATAGACACAAGGTTCATCATCATTCTTGATGAAATTGAATTCTTTAATCGCTTCATCAAAACGAAGATTCCAACTTCTAGATGCTTGCTTCAAGCCATAAATGGATCTTTGAAGTTTATACACTTTACTAGAATTCGAAGGATGAATAAAACCTTCAGGTTGTGTCATATACACATCCTCCAGTAGATTTCCATTAAGAAAAGCAGTTTTAACATCCATTTGCCATATTTCATAATCATAATATGGTGCAATGGCAAGTAGAATTCTAATTGACTCAAGCATTACAACTGGAGAAAAAGGTTTCATCATAGTCTATACCATGAGTTTGTCTATACCCTTTTGCTACCAATCGTGCTTTGTAAGTGTGCACATTGCCATCCATGTCAGTTTTCGTTTTGAAAACCCATTTACACCCTATGGTCTTGCAACCTTCAGGTGGATCAATCAAAGTCCAAACTTGATTATCATGCATGGATTGCATTTCTGATTTCATAGCCTCTAGCGATTTGCTAGATTCAGGACTATGAATAGCATCTTGGTAGGAATTAGGTTCACCTTGATCAATAAGATCAATATTATGATCCTCAGTCACAAGAAATCCATATCTCTGTGGTATCTGAGAAATCCTACCAGACCTTCTTGGCCCTTGTGTCAAAGGTTCAGGCTCAGTATGAATACGTGAGTCCAACTGAGTATCCATACTCGGTTCAGAAATGGTCTGCTGTCCTTGAGGTTCTTCAAGATGGATTCTACTCCCACCGACTCTTTTGGAAACGAATTCCCTTTCAAGGAAAATTCCTTTCTGAGCAACAAACACTTTGTTTTCAGATGGAAGATAAAAGTAGTATCCTTTAGTTTCCTTAGGATATCCCACAAACAGACACTTATCAGATTTGGGTGCTAGTTTTTCAGATAATGATCGCTTCACATAAGCATCACATCCCAAATTTTGAGAAAGGCTAAACTAGGTTGTTTCCCGGTCCATATCTCATATGGTGTCTTCTGAACAGCTTTAGATGGAACTCTATTTAATATGAATGCAGCAGTTTCTAGAGCATAACCCCAAAAAGAAATTGGAAGATCTGTTTGACTCATCATAGATCGAACCATATCCAATAGAGCTTGATTTCTGAGTTCAGACACACCATTCCATTGTGGTGTTCCTGGTGGAGTTAATTGTGATAATATCCCACAATTTTTTAGATGTTCATCAAACTCTTGGCCTAAGTATTCACCACCTCGATCTGATCGAAGTAATTTGATACTCCTTCCAAGTTGATTATGTACTTCATTTTGAAATTCCTTAAACTTTTGAAAGGAATCAGATTTATGTTTCATTAGATAGACATAACCATATCTACTGAAATCATCTGTGAATGTAATGAAATACTGAAAACCTCCTCTGGCTTGTGTGTTCATTGGCCCACATACATCAGTATGTATAAGTTCTAATAAATCGGTAGCCCTTTCACTTTGCCCTGTAAATGGACTTTTAGTCATTTTTCCCAATAAACAAGAATCACATTTTTCATAAGACTCAAGGTCGAATGAAGATAAAAGTCCATCTTGATGGAGTTTTGATATGCGTTTCTCATTTATATGGCCTAAACGACAATGCCAGAAGTAAGTTTGATTTAAATCAATAGATTTAAATTTCTTTGTATTTATGTTATAGATGGGCTTACTAATGGAATGATGTAGGTTAAGAAGGTAAAGTCCATTACATAAAGAGGCATCCCCATAGAAAATACCATTTTTATAAATAGAACTTTTTTCCATTCTTAGTATTAAACTCAAAACCATCAATATCCAAACAAGAAACTGAAATGATGTTCCTACTCATAGCAAGAACATAGTAACAATCTTTAAGTTCAATTATAAACCCAGTAGGCAAAAGTAAATCAAATGTCCCTACAGCAACAGCAGCAACTTTTGCTCCATTTGCAACTCGTAGGTCCACCTCTCCCTTTACCAAAGATCTACTCCTTTTGAGTCCCTGCACATTTACACAAATGTGAGCTCCACATCCGGTATCTAATACCCATGAAGTAGGAGTAGATATATTAATTTCTATAACGAAAATACCTGAAGCGGCAGTCTCACTGGCCTTTTGCTTCTTATTTTCTTCCAAGTAGAGCTTGCAATTCCTCTTCCAATGACCAGGTTCATTGCAGTGGAAGCAAGTCCCTTCCTTTAGTGGTTTAACCTTGGGCTTGGGCTTCTGCTTGCCCTTACCCTTTTTGGCCATATCCTTTCCCTTTCCCTTGTTCTTCTTGAACTGCCCCTTCTGAACCATCAAAACATTAGGAGTAGACTTCCTAATGTTTTGGTCAGCCTGCTTGAGCATCCCGTGCAATTCATTTATGGACTTTTCCATATTATGCATATTGAAGTTCATGATAAACTGATCATGGTCAGAGGTCAAAGAGGCCAAGATCATATCAGTAGCCAAGTCATGACTTACAGGTGATACAAGTTTTTCAAGCTGATCAAAATACCCTTTCCCCTTAAGGACATGAGCACTAACTGAAGTGCCAGGGGTCATTTTGCAGCCATTCAATGCCATAGTGGTAAGATATCTCTCTTGACGTGCCTGTTCTTGGAACATTTCCTTGAGCTGTTTTATCATCTCATAAGCCTCAACTTCCTCGAATTGCTTTTGCAACTCAGATTCTATTGTAGCCAACATGAGACATGTCACATTGTTAGAATCATCATTGTGCTTACTATAAGCATCCTTTTCGACTCTAGGGGCATTGTTAGCTGGTTGATTAGGGATAGGGTTTTCAAGTACATATAGCCTATTTTCTTGTTTAAGGACAATCCTTAAATTTTATGCCCAATCAAGAAAATTAGTCCCACTAAGCTTATTCTTTTCAAGCACGGATCGCAACGAGGTGTTTGAATTGTTTGAGGCCATTATCTACATAGAATTTGCAAAGTAAATAAATGAAGCATTAAATTTTCCCTGAAATATTCAACGCTTGATATAAATCATGGGTATAAAAATTCATTTTATTCTAATCATAAGTAAGCTTTGGCTTAACACCCACAATTAGAGAAAAATGTATTAATGGGATTTACATATATATGTACCGGCAAAATCCCATATGATGTCCTAGGCTCAAAACCGTTTTGATAGCCTAGTTAAGCCAAACCATTCCAAGCATATGGAAATCACCATTTTCCATCTTCCCCTACTTAGGTAACCATTTATCTCTTGCTTCGGCAATGAGACAAAATGATGATCCAAGCATGGAGAAGTGCATATGATCATGGGAGGCATTTTACGACTTAATATTTACATGGTTTCAAAAACCTTCTTCCTTTTATTTGTATATTCTTTCACAAAACATATATCCAAAAATAAAAGGAAATAAACTAAACATCACATGCATAATATATACATCAAATAAAACGTGTCATAGCATGGACCCAATCCTATATTGACTTCCACGAGCCTCATGGAAGTCAAAGGTCAATCTAGGTAAGTCTTCATCCGCATGAGCTTGCCTCTAATGTCTTGGCCTTCTAATCTTGTTACATAGGACAGAAAACATACATAGGAATAGGAAATAGAATTAACCTATTCTAGTAAAGCTTGATAATATTACATCAATGAAAACAAAGACATGCAGGCTGTATTTAAAAACATACAACCTATTAACAAAATAATCCAATCAATCACAAGAGGTAAAGGGCCATGCTATGCACCATCATCTAAAGATAGAAAGAAACATGCCAAAAATAACAAGGAGGTTCCGGGGGCTTCGCCCCCGGAAGAAAACGGCAGAAAGAAAAACGATTTTTCCTTTCTAACTCATTGAATGAGTTACTGCCGTCATAAACCGTAAAATAATGCCGCCAGAAATTTTGTTTAACAGTTAAACATTAAATTATGTGATTTTGCATATTAGTTTAACAATTAAATTGCACAGATTACAGATTGTACACCAAACAATTTGGCAGTAACAACATTCTGTTTAATTAACCGCATTAATAAGTAAAACAGATATGATATATGCGAACCCTATAATTAAATTTACTCTGATTATTACGCTAATCAGAAACCTTACTATAAGGCCGATAGAAAACAACAAATGTAATCAAAGCGGTAACAGATAAAATCAGTAAAACTAGTATGTACGAGGCTCAGATACCACTGTTGGAATCCGTAGGCAAAAACAAAATAAAATAAAACTATGAAAATCTACCAACAGGGTCTGCACATACTAGAAAAACCGATTGGATAGAAATTACCTCAATGTTTTGATTGTTCGGTGTGGAGGCGCTGCTTTTTACGCTTCGCCCTCTACTGGTATCCACGCGACGAACTCCTCTGCAAGCAATTGGGATGCTAGCCCCTTCTGTGTACTGAAAACTGTTCAGAACTGATCCTGACTATCTGGTAATCCGTCGTATTTCGGAGAGAAGAGGCTAGATACTATATTGCTGTTCTAGGGTTTAGGGTTTTTGTTTTTGTTTAATAATATAAAGGACAGTTGCCAAGAAAAGATTAACATAACCTTTTATAGCTGTCAATATCAAAACCCTAACTGTCATCTAATGACAGTTTAATCTCGTCCGTCTATTCCTATAATCATCCAACGGTTGGATGAGTAATATTAAGTAATTAATTTCATTTATTTGATTAAATAAAATTAATTACTTATTAACTTACCAGAAAATACAATATGGAATCTGATTCCCCTTTTGTATACGTTCAACAAATCTGGACACAATCTAGATCCACTGAACGTGGACATTATGCTCACAAGATCGTCTTTTCGTGTGACCCTGTAGGTTCACTTAACGTTGGCAGTGAATGAAAAATGTCCTAGACGTTTATTCACAAAACATAAGCGGCCTCTAGCAAGACATTATGCTTACCCAAGTTAAGTAAATGTAATAATAACCTAGCATCAGATTTAATATTTAGTCCTTTTGTCACACGATATCCTAATTAAGTATAAGGCATGGACTAAGTCATCCTTATAAAACTTAATTAACCATTTACTTGATCACCAGGCAGACTGTTCCAAAAAATAATATTAATAACACCTTATTAAATACTTATTTGAACATGGCTATGCATTTTTTCCAGTCTTCCTTATCAAGGGGCCCATAGATATCTCTCTCTAAAAGGAGAGGGACAAATCTCTTTCACTATCTCCAATATTCAAGCCATGACAAGAAAATAAGCCAACCAATAGTCATAATAATCACCTAATTAAAAGTGATGTTTGACTATGTCAAAACATATTTTCTCCCCGTGCAAGAAACATTAGAAACATTAGGTCAAGGACACCAAATATAAAACTGAGAAGAAATACTTATAACTTAAACCCATGCAATATTTCTTCTTCACTTTGGGTCATGTCCAATACAATATTCTCAATATGTTTTTATGAATTGATTTTATATCTCATATTCATGATCAGTAAAACTTGACCATCAATCAACTTCACACTAGTTTACAAGATGTAATAAACTAGGGACAAACAAGAATAGTATTTTATTAGCTATAAGGGTTTTACTATCAAGTCACATACTTGATGACCAAGAGCATAAAATACAATTCAAAAATACATGCTTCGTAAATCATAAATGTGAGTCAATTGGTCTTAGGGCATATACTAACATGAATAGGTTCTATGTCCGCTTGGAAGATTTCGTTTTGCTATTCGGCGAACCATACCCCTAGGAGATCTGGCTGCCTTAGGCTTCTACTGATCCATCCCCCATATGCCTCTCCTACCTTTCTTGGTGCTCTATCCCGAAGTCCAGCACGCCTGCCCGATCCATCCACTCCTTAAAAAGGGGTTATTTTCGTGTAATTAATGACTATGCTGCCACTATTGAATCAACGGTAGGCCGATGCCAGATAAGATGAGGAATGATCACAGGCATAATAACGAGAAAGAACGCTAAACGGGTGGTCCACGATCAGGTCCCTAACGTAGCCATCCTCCAACAATTATTGGTTCTTTAGACAAGTAGTATGATAGAACCACGTGCTCTAGAAGCCGCCTTATCAACAGAGGTACAGATAACCCCTACCCAAGTTTTAGATTTACGGATTGGATTCAAGTACACAGCTCGTTGTTCGTTCCACTCCTTCGATCAAGGTCAAACAAACTCCACTTCTTTTATAACAAAGCAAGGGCCTTAGGGAATGCTACTTCGAGAAATACTGCTTCAAAATGGAAGGCAGCGCTATTCTCCATAGTGGTCTCTTTTTTCTCTCTTCACTCTGCAGTCGGCAAAACGATAAGCATAATGCGTGCAGGCAATAACAACCAACTGGGACCTCAACGTGTGTTCGACTCAGTCAAGGTAGTAATGGTTTTTTTAATAGAAAAAACTCATTTGCAAGTCATAACCATCACTAGCTTCCGAAGCTAATAATAGAAGCGAGTGACTCAAAGAAAGTAAGTACTTCCAACGTGGTATAAGATTACCAATAAGGCTAATATCATGAATAAAAAACTGCTTCTAAAGGATAGTTAACCCGCATGATGATAGAAAGCTATAGTAATTAGCCAAATTAGTTCCCAAAAATATGAATAGCTACCGAATAGCTGATCAAGTAGTGGAGAGACAAATTACCTCAGGGCCATCTAACGGGGAAGACTTTTACGAGATCGAGGCATTAAAGCAAGGGCTGCTCGCTGACCAATGCGCTTTCAGGATCCTCTCTTACCCAGGTTAGAGATTGGAAGAGCTCCTTCTTTATAAATGTAGCATGAGCGCTTATATTTAATTCCCGTGTGCGACAGCCGATCTTGCGGCAACAAATTATGTGACATCAATAATTTCATAAACAAGAGCGCCATTAAAACTAGTTCATCCTCGGGGTTAATAATGGGAGTAATGGGTCTCTGTTCCTAGGGTATCCTACGAGGAATTCCTTTAATATCTTATTGAAGATTCCATTAGAAAGTTCCTTACCCCTTCCTTTCCTCAACAGAGACTCTTGCTTCTGAAGAGTTTCACCTAATCTTGAGATACAGAGGTGGAGGATTGATAGATTTCTTTCTTTTGATTAATTTATGCCGATCATCCTCTCGAGGCAAGCCTTCCTAACATAATAGATTTGAAATAGAGATCTATCTCGAATATGGGGTGATAGGAAAACTTTCTCTTCCTTCCCGAATGAGTGGATCATAAGGCACGACTGGCATGGTACGAGAAGGATCAATCCTATCCGAGTCAGTAGTAAAAAAGGAAGAGTCCTCTATTGGCAAACTCTCCTCTTCTTCCTTAGACCCATCCAAGTCAGCTACCGACCGCTTTCCTTTAGCCTTGTTGGCCGAGGGGATACAAGCTTGCTTTGGGCCGAAATTTACCTCACCTTTGACTTTCATCTGTGACCCATCTTTCTTTGTCTGACCGACCGATTCTTTCCTCTTTGGGGTTGGAAATGGAAACCACTTTGAATATTCATGCCGGGAGGTTGACAACCATTGAGCTTGCTCAGTGAGAGGTGAAAGTGAATGCAGGAGTCCCAGTCGGCCTTCAAGAAACTAAAGAAAGAAGGGGGATGGCAAGGTATCGATTGTATTAGCGAACTAAGAAAAAAATATAGAGCCAATGGCATACACTGAGCCAGAACCGGATTGATGCAATCGAATAGGTCGTTGTGCAATAGAGCTCTTTGCAGGTACCGCTACCCAAACCAACAATCTGTTGAAAGAAATCGAGACTAAAAAACCTCAATAGCTCTCTTCTACTCGCTACATGTACTGAACTCGCACCCTATCAATCGAGCTTATGTAGGTCGCCCAGCTTGTTGTAACTGCTAATCCAATTGTACTGGCTCATTCGGACTGTGTCTGGAAGAGTTGAGCCGATGACGGATCCTAACAAGGCCTGTGAGCATCGCTTCGAAAAGATGTTCCCCATACTTAACGATTCAGTGCTGTGCTTCCTGCTGTTTGTTGCTCTCATTCGAATCGGTTCTTCGCGGAATAGCTAGTTTTAGAGCATGGCGGGTAAGCATCATCAATGGAGACGCTCTTCGGAGCTTAGAATTAAAAAAGTGGAAAACCCGAGAAAACATTTTGTGGTATCATAGATCGTAGACTCCCTCTATATAAATACGATGAATCATCCATGAGGCCTTTTTCTCGTTAGATCCTTGTCCGATCATCTTATCTCTCCCATTCCGTTCACCTACTTCTTGGTGGGACATCGGGATTGGGAACTTTGGGAATAAGAGCAATGGCAGTAGAGTTGACCTCCTTCAGAACTCTACCAGATTTGAAAAAGATTGAACTGCCTCAACCATGTCAACTTCTTCGCCTTACCGTGTTGAACCGGGTCTAGTTGTGCCCTTCTGTCCTTCCTCCAGAAAGAGCCCAATACAGTTATTCCCAGATTTCTTATTACACCACGTGTCTTTCCAGCCTTTATATCCATTACGTAAAGGGGCGTGAATCATCTCCTGAAATTCCAGCATCCCATTATTATATTATCAGGGGGCCGATTGCAAATTTGCCTGCTGTCAGCTTCATACCAGGCTTGTTCAGCATGGCTGCCTGAGTGGGTGGTTCTTTGCTATAAAAAATTCGGTCCTTCTCATCCCCAAATCACATCCTCTTTGTTTAACCGATTAATGCGGGACTTTATTAAACAGACATATGCTATGCTCTAGTTTACTATGGCCCTCAACTTATAGTCAATTATAATGACAGATATAGTAACCATTAGAGTTTTTGGATTGTTGGGAATTCTTTTTTCCTCTAGTCCCCAAATCCAGCAAACAAATCTGTACCCTTTTTCGGATAGACAATAGGAAAGAAATAATTTCTTTAAAGGGCGTAGTTGGGAGTTAGAATGTTGGAAGGCTACGGGAGCGTACCAAAGAGATGGAAGAGGCCTCTCAAGGAGTAGAACGAATATTGGTTTTGGTAGCGTAGCCCAAGCATAGAGGTAAGCTCAACTCCTAGGGGAAAGAACACAGTGCGCTTTCCGAACGAGTATAAAATAGTTAAATTGAAGGTCTTTTTTTCTAAGACCGCACCTCAAAAGAATATCCCTCAGATCGGGCGCGAGCGACCAATACCTAAATAACTGGGGAGTTGTTTACCTTATAACATATGTAATATAAACTGAAAAGGACGAGAATCGTACTGATAGATAAGGAATTCCATATAGCGAGTGGTTAACTGCCAGCCTATAAGTCTTCTGTCTACCTCTATCCGAGTGCTTAACGGTAGGAGAGATCTTTCATAAAGAAAGAGCATATCCTATTACTTATCAGTAAAAGCGGGACGTTGAGCTTCCTTATGGAGCTCTAAGTCAATGAAGGTATACGCCCGGGTTTTTAGAATCTAATCTGTATCACCTTCACTCCTTCGCTTGCTTGGGTGAGGGGTGGGATGATAAATGGACAAGACTGGTCGCCCTTCTCCAAAGTTTCTTGTGAATAAAGCCTTTCTTTAAAGAGCCATTTCGGTAGGTTTTTCATTTAGTCATTAGAGGAAAGGAATAGTAGATCCCGAAGACCCAGACCGTGGAAAGCTACTCTCTCTAAACTAAATAAAAAAAAGAGCTTATCTTATAGTAGCTATACCAGGGAAGCTTCCTTCGGGATTAACCAATAGAGTAGAGGGATTTATTGTAACATCAAAATGGAATTGTGAGGACGTGATCTTACTTACCTTAGTGGTCTTAAAATCCTATTTTGCCTTTGCAGTCCCTACTCCAGAGCCAAAACGCAAGATTATATTCTGGCTTACAGGACGCAAACAAAAAGGCGTAAGCATAGGCTAGCTCGAAACGTGACTTTCTTATAATTCTAACTTACTTACAGGGAAGACAGATGGCCTCAACGCGATGCCTTTTTTTTTCCTCTTTTGCGCTGTGAATTCTTCTACTTGGTCATGTCCTTGGAATATTAAGTATGGGGAAACTGTCTCGAGAGCCCAGTAATAGAGCCTTCTTCGCCACCCCTTCGAGAGTCAGCCCCATCATAAGACTTTCATCAGTCAAATCGCTAAAGTCTGGGTAAGCAGCTTTCGGGCTAGTTTTTTATCCATGTTCCAAGAAAGTCTATGCTATACCTATGCCAGCACAAGATACCTCTAATAAAGCGAATTTTTCCTTTAGATCAGGAATAAGAAAAGAAGTCGATTCAAACCAAAGGCTTTTTTTGTCTTGCAGAAAAAGGCTTGGTAAGCCGTTCTTCGAGAAGATCCAACTTTTGAATCAGACTAAAAGGAAAAGGTATCCTATCCCCTAGGTGGCAAAGCAGCCTTTAGAGTTTCAGAGTAGAGCTCACTTTACCACTCGGTTCCTAATCTATGGATTACTAAAAGACTCCCGATACCGGACATTACGCATTAGACAGATTGGACCACTTAATAGGACCCCTTTGGCTTGGCTATTAGAGGCCTTCTTCTATATGTACCTTCTTCCGTTGGGGACTTACTATTAGTATTAGAAAAAGAAGTGGTGTGACCGACTTAAACAAGGCAATACCTCCAGATATAGATTCCGGCATCGAGCATTATAGGAAAAGGAATACGTAAAGCCCCAAAGATGGAGATATGTTACTGGCAATGGAAGTCTATATGCAACTGGAGATTCTTTTTATGAATCTGGAAATGGAATCTATATCCCTGATATGGTGAGCACGTATGGCTAGACACTTGAAGCAAGACTCAGTCTTGTTCTAAGTCTAGGTCCCATTGAGGTAAACTCATCGACTTATGGACCAGTTTCTTTGGTTCGTTTTGCACATTCATATATAGAATTGCTGTCAAATCTTCGATTTCAACCAACGTTGTGAACCGAGGAGAGAGGGCGTTAAGCACTACTTGCTTATAAAGCTTTCCCAGGAATAGTCTTTATCAAGGAGCTTGTAGCTTTCAATGTATTCCTTCTTGCAGTGAAGTAAGGAACGATTTCTTTTTCTTTCTCCTTTGCCTTGCCGAGAAGTCAGTCTGAAGTTGCCCTCAGCTCTTGTTTAGGTGTGATGAGCTATCTGGACATTATATCGAATCTCGTAGTGGACAAGCAACTCTTTACTTCGAAATAGTCTTGCTTTCGTGTTCGTGATTGATATTGTTTATGGGGGTATTAATAAACCAACCATAGTCGCTCCAAGCACAATCATCACTGGCTTATTTTCGTTGAGTTCCTTGGCTCTAGCACGGCCTAAAATTACCCTTGGATTAGAAGGTCCCCGTATACGACCAATTTGGTAGATACGACGGGCAAGTGTTCGGCTCCGAATAAGAAGGAAGTCGTGGCTCTCAGTCAAAGGCCAACTAGAAGGACAAGTGCCAAAAGCCTAAAAACCTCTAATTGTTGCTCCATGAGTTCAGCCTTGAAGTCCTTAAACGAAGTGATTCGTGCACAACTCGAGTCTGCATCCCTTGTACGCCACCAGAGCTTGTCCTTGTCCGATTCATGTCCAAAAACTTCTTGGCTTTCTTACTTCAGCTCTTTTTGAGACTCTGTTCCTAGTGGGCAACTTTCAAGCAGATTTCTATCAGAAAAGAGAAGAGATAGGAATTACTACTTCCAATAATACATATGAAAGTCGACAGGAAAGACCAAGAGAGTTTTTCTTTCCAAGAAACAGAGGTTGGTTGGAATTTAACTTGACTAGAGAGTCGGTCCCCTTTCCTGTGTCAGTCATCCGATACGGCTTACCAGGCTACATTCCTTCTTTTCATAGAAGAATTCAAAATAGAAGGGGCGCCCCAGTACTTAACCACATTCTTCATAAACAAGCGTGCGGCCTCATCCGCTGTGCAGTCGGCAGATGCCACCATGACTCAGGGACAGAGTAAAGACTAAAAATATGTGTTCCTTGAGATCATTAGGAGTAGTTGTAGGGCCAGTTTACGTAGGTTGAGGAAAGATAAGATTTTGGGAGAGAGAATCTTATGGAAAAGAGGGAATCTAGCTCTAGTGGTTCTGCTTTCGAACCATTTTGAGTGATAAACCCAGCTTGAGCCAGTAAGCCAACAACAAGGGCAAAAGAGATATATGAAGTTCTTGCAAGCCTTGGTCTAGAGTAGTAAAGATATATATATATATCATATCAGCAAGTTTTTGCTTCGTAAGTTTCAGGTAGCTTCGATTCAATTCTAGGTTTCATTACAAAACTTTCTTTCTCGCTGCTGTTAAAGCTAATTCAAATTTGCTTTTTATCTTGTGATATTGCTAGCTTCCTTGTATCCATGCTTTATAGAACGTGCTTTGACAGCTAACGATTTGTTCGCATACCATTACCTTTAAAGTTTTTACTCTAGTCTTCCCTTATTGTCTTCATGATTATGTTGCCCAAGAATAATCAAACTTTTCGTAGCTCTATTTGTGTGATTGGCTCTTAGGATGATAGAGAGTCCTCTAGACCGGTAGAAGTCTTTTTCCTTACTAAGGCGGTATGTTCCCTCAGGTTAATTGAAATTCTGGTAGGTCTTTCTCTTTTTTTGTTCCATTCCCGTGGCACCTTTATACGGAATAAGCCTAAACCTCTTCAAGGAACACATACCGAATCTTAATCCCGCAAAGGGAGAGCACTGAGGCAAGTCTTTCACCCGGGAGAGGGAGGATAGTCTTCAGTCTTGGCAAGTGGACTAGTTAGAGAATAGAATTCATTCAAGCATCTCAAAAGAGTAAAAGTACTCTCTCTTCTTTCTTGTTATGCTTACGAGCGAGGATATATTGGAAAGTCTAACTCAGGACTGGACTACGAAGCTTGATAATCAAGCCGTTAAACTTACACTCCATAGAAAGGATGATTCATTCTGATCGACATGAGAGTCCAACCATATTACATTGCCAGAATCCGTGTTGTACATTTGAAAGAGGTTGACCTCCTTACTTCTCTCATGGCACACTCATCTTCCAGCACGGTTGACTAGGAATTGATTGATTTTCTCCACTTCACCTTGGGCAGGAAAGAAGAAAGAGCAAAGACTTCCCATTCACATTCTCATAGAGAAAAAAGGCAGGCTAGCAACCGGCCCGATTGAGTCGTGAAAGTGAGGCGAAGAGATAGTATCGGTGAATTAGGTGGGAAGTTCGCCCTCTTCAAGGAATAAGACGATAGGGGAAGGCTCGGACCAGAAGAGAGACTGTCAGAGCTAGATTCGATATCGATAACATATAGAGAAGCTAGGGGATCAAGCAAGAAAAATGAAATTATATGAGTTAGAAGGGCATAGAATGGAGCTTGACTCTTTGGGGTAGGCTATTCTGGTAAAGCACTAGTAGCTAGATTTCAAACTTCAATAAAAGCATCAAAAGAAAACCCTTTACCTCCATTAAAAACTGCCCCTTTTTTCACTTCAACATACTTTTGGTTAATGGTATTCTTGGGGGGTCTAAGGTAGAGTTCTAACATTCCATCTTTTTTATGAAATTATAGATACATTCGACTTCTTTGCTTTCCTCAGTGAAAGTCAGAAAGGAGCTAACCAAGAGAAGATTTCACTCTAGTTAAGACCGATCAATCTCGTCAAGATCTGTTAGCTGCCACTAATAAATAGTTTCGACGATTGTAAATAAGGTTAGCGTAGCGGAGTTCAGCTCCGGCAGAAGATTGGTATATCCTATATAATCCGAGTTACTACCAAAATTACCTTTTGAGTTACCAAGTCCCTTTCCTATCCTTTGTTGAAGTGACAATTGCCTTCTTCTTTGAGTTCGCTCCTTCTGCATCATGGAATTCTTTCTTGAGGGATTCTTCCATGAGTTCGGAATGACTCTCTCTCGTCCAGTTGGTCAGTTCATTCTGTCGAGCAAGGGTATGTTGTTTCAGGATCAGCACCATTTCCGTAAGGGTTAAGCTCTTTATTAGCCATCCATGCTTTCGGGTGGCTTAGGCTTTAGCCTTAAAAGGGCTCACCTCCCTCTCCCTTATGTAAAGGGATGATTCAATCGATTCCTAAGACCTCATAGATTCCTATGATTGGTTGCTAGAAGAATCGGCATTTCTAATGACAAATAAAGAGAAAGATCACCGCACGAAGCTTGACTTCCCGCTAATCCCTAACTCGTGCTTTCCTCTCTATGAGAACCAGTAGTCTTTAGAGAAGTAGGGATTATCACTATAGTTTAAAGGGCGGTATCTGGGAATTCATCTAATAGTATTCCTATCTCCCCAAAGGTTCATTTACCACGTTAAGGTCCCTCATCAAAATAGAAAATAGAACTCGTGGAAAGCTAGGGCATATTTATATTTAGAAAATTACAAATTTCGAAGCGATAGAAGTCTAACTCTCATTGAGCAATGATTCGCCTTTTTTATACTTTTCCTGCGGTGAATCAATGAGATTTATACCCTTGTCTTCCACTTGATGTGGATTACCGAGAAAAATTCTATTAGTAGAAAAGAATCGGCTATTGAGTAGGCACTCGTAGCAGCGGTTGTCTTTGCCTGTCCCTGAGTCATGTCCTAAGAGAAGGTGCTAGCAAAGCTATTCAATATACGTTGGGATTTGAAGAAGAAAACTCCTTAAGTTATGTCGCTTTATTCAAAGGACATCACTCCTAAACATGCTAAGGCTTCGTTTTGCTATTCTCTTGAAGTTTCATTAGGGCGACAATAATCAATCCTCTTTTAGGGCGGAATTCCTCTGTCTTTCTCTCTCTCTTGTATGTTTTATATCTGTTTATCAGTCTATAGGTCTTTGAAGTCTTCAAAAGTGAGTGGCCATTAGACTTAGAATACAGACCCCTATTGAAGGGAAAGAATTTAGCTGGAGTGGCACGAGGCCTATTCCATGAGGCGATTCTTGAAACAGTCAGGAAGGTATCGGTGGTAAGGTGGGGTAAACATTCTCCGCCTCAAAGCCGACCAAAGAAATCGTCAAAATCAATAAAAAGGCCATCATGGACCAAGATCCAAATGGATCAATCTTGTTGGGAAGTACTGCCTAAGGAAAGGAAAAGGTTACTTCCGGATCAGGAATAATAAATAAAATTGAAACAATATGTTCTTCCAAACAGACTATCGGGCGAGTGAATGTCAAGGCAAAAGAGATCTAGATATTCTACGAATATTAAATTCCGCCTCCAACATGGTTTAGACACAAAAGACGGCTTAAGCTAAATAAATTCATATTAGATTCCCGGTAGGGTAATACTGAAACTCTTCTTGTTTGTTTAAGACACAACACGTTGACACTTCTGCGAAAGGACGAGTGGTGTGCACTATACAGGACAGGACATTTTTTTTTTCGGAAGAGCGATTCGAAATAAAGCTTTCAATCATAACCAGAAAACTCAAATTATCAAGCTTTTCCTTGCAACTTTTATTCCCTCTTCAAGAAGTGAAACTGGATTCAAATCTTTTGAACTCTCACCCGATTCAGCAGGAGCCATTCTTTCAATTCAAGCCCTTCTATTCTACTAGCCCACAAAGAGCTATATCAGTGGCACTCGTGACTACTTTACTTCTTATTTAGCTACGCTATGACGACTAATAAAAAAAAGCTTACTTCCCTGGAGACTAGCTGGACCGTAGCGAATGCTATATCTTTCTTGCAACTCGACTATTGAACAGGATGGCACGAATCTGCTCTTTGACTTAGTTAAGACAGGAATAAATTGTTATCTTTGCGTTTAGCTGGGCATTAGAGGAGGTAGCTTTGAGTAGGCATCTTTCCTAAGCTGTTCTTGCTAACATTCTTAAAGGGAGAGAAGTAGGCCGAGGGAGTAAGAAATTTAATACAGAACAAGGTTAAGGAGCTTGAAACTGAATTGGTATGAGTGTGGTTTGCTTTCCCTTGTGACCATGGTAGCATGATTAAGTTAATGTAGCCTATGGCTTCGGTGGTAGCTAGGCCCAGTCTTGGCTTGGTGCTTTAGTTGTAGTAGGTGTGGAGGAAGCCTATTGAAGGAACTGACGAGAGAAGCATTATACTCCATCCCTTGAATGAGTGTGCTTGCTTTGATACAATATAATTGAATATGGTACAAGCCAATAAGAGCGAATCGTTGCTGTAGTCGATTGCTCCAGAATTGGACACCTTTGCCTGCACCACAATAGTAATATTAGAGAGTCAAGACGAGAAAGAACCCCAAGTCAGTAAAGTAGTTAACCAAACACAAGTAAGTAGTTCGTCAATCCTTCCTCTGAAGCCTCCCATTCATTCTTCTTCATTTCATCATGTTTGTTATGTTGTTCTGTTCTCATAGGGCCCAAGCCCTTCTTAGAAAGCTCTCTTCATTCTCTTTTACAATTGAGCATACTTTCGTTCCTTCTCCTAAAGTTGATAAAAAAGAAGAATACTACTTCTTGATTGAACGAACATTGTAAGAACCTTTCTAACTGACACCCCAGTTATAATGCCACCCACGTCTTTTTTTCTTTTGAACAAGCCCAAAATTTGCCTTTTTTGACATAATAACTGGCAGGTTTCATTAATGAAAAGAAAAGCGGAGGCCCGCCATCTGCCAGCATTGTGGTTTGGAATCGATTCTTTATCAATGGCCCACCCTTTCTTTGAACCTTGTTAATGATCGAACTTAAAGATATGAACTGAGTGCCATTTGATGAGTAACTGAGAACAAGGGAGCCGGATATGGAAAGAATGAAGTAATGAAAGAGGAAGTCATTGCTAGTAGTAAGGACTTGTCATGATCCATTGGTTCATATAGAATCCATGTCCTAGGTGTATCAAAAAACATTCTTTTTGCTAAGCGTATATAATAAAATAGAGTGAAAGTGTCCACCCCAAAACCGAGCCAAGGGGGCACTAACTAACAGTTGAGTCCTCTCCGAACTGCAGGAGAAAGTTGCCCATCATGCGGCTCACCAACTTCACTTGCCTCTATGGGAGGCTTGCTCCAGACAGGTTCAGATCACTTACAATACATGGCTCTACGAAGGAAGGGGTTGGGTTATAAGCGTTTTCAATATGATTCTTTTCCTATATTTGTTCGATGAGAAATGCGAGTTTGTTTTGTCCACTTTCTCCATCCCCCTCTATCAAAATGATCAAAAAGGAAGGCGAGCTTGCTTCTTATTCCCATGTTTAATCTCTTCCATCTCTGCCTCGTTCGTTATCACCTATGTTGAAGAAAGGTTTGGAACCCTGTAGAGAATGAAGAGGGGCCAAGGATCTTCCTCTTAACAGTGCTTTTTGAGGCTCGACCCTCTCCCCTGAATAAATAAATCCCCATTAGCTTGGGCGAAGATGGGGATAAAGAGTAAGGATTGAAGGCCCCTTAGCTCTGCCAGGCACTGGACAGGGGTTATTCTGTAAATGTGTAGAGCCAAGTGTAGTATGGTGTAGTAGTAAGCACTTCTAGGCCCCTTCCCGCCTACTGGATTACTCTAGTGCTTCGGGTACTACAGATCTTCTGCCATCCATTGCAGAGAGCTGTTTCATGAGCAGTTCTTTGAATCAAAGGTTGAATGAAATCAATTATTTTTTAGATGTCAAAACCGAAATCGGATAGGATAGATGGATCTATCTTTCTATTCATATATATTGCTAAAAAAATGGATTTATATAGTAGCGTAGCAAGGCCCCAAATCCTTGATTTGGCAAGGAAAGACTGCACTGCTTTGGGCCCAGGAAGTAAAGGGAATGAGCTCGGCTGCTTCTCCTCCACACTTCTTTTTCTTCGTGCCCGTTCCGCATTTTCTTTGCGTGCCATTGGAGCTTTGTTCTCCGCTTATTCTTTCATTGGACGGTTCGGATGGACTTCGTCATTCTTTCCCAACTAAAATAGAAAGGGTTGTATCACATCGAGATGTCGATTCGTTTTCCGCCCCAATGAGATGGGGAATTTTGAACCCCCTATTTATACTTTCTTTTGGGCCCTTCATATTTTTGAATCGAAACCCGGCCCGGCTCGCGTCATTCCAACTACCTGCGGGGAGCACCTCAGTATACGATCACGCGCAGTAACTGGGAGTCCTATTAGACCTAAGGCCAACTTCAATTCACCAAACAAGGGTTCATCTCGTGTAGTGATTGTGGACTCGTACAAGGATATTAAGTAGACGGTTGATGTATCAGACCCTCTCTTTTGTAGCATACATTCCCATCCGTGTCGCAACTAATTCGGTAAGTGAGAAAGGTAATCAAAAAGGAAAGAAGATGAGTTCTTCTTTCTTTTATCACTTAGGAGCCATGTGAGATGAAAGTCTCATATACGGTTCTCAGAGGGGAAGTTCCACCTATCTCAATAAAGTCTATGATTGGTTCGAAGAACGTCTCGAGATTCAGGCGATTGTGGATGATATAACTAGTAAATACGTTCCTCTCCACGTCAATATATTTTATTGTTTAGGAGGCATTACGCTTACTTGTTTTTTAGTACAAGTAGCTACGGGATTTGCTATGACTTTTTACTATCGTCCGACTGTTACTGAAGCTTTTGCTTCTGTTCAATACAAAATGACTGAAGCCAACTTTGGTTGGTTAATCCGATCAGTTCATAGATGGTCGGCAAGTATGATGGTCCTGATGATGATTCTACATGTCTTTCGTGTGTATCTTACCGGTGGATTTAAAAAACCTCGCGAATTGACTTGGGTTATAGGCGTGGTTCTAGCTGTATTAACCGCATCTTATGGCGTAACTTGTTATTCCTTACCCTGGGACCAAATTGGTTATTGGGCAGTGAAAATTATAGTAGATGTACCTGAAGCTATTCCTGTAATAGGATCCCCTTTGGTAGAATTGTTGCGTGGAAGTGCTAGTGTGGAACAATCCACTTTGACTTGTTTTTATAGTTTACACACGTTTGTCTTGCCCCTTCTTATTGTCGTATTTATGTTAATGCACTTTTCAATGATACGTAAATAAGGTATTTCTGGTCCTTTATAGAGAAGATATTTCATTGATATTTGGAATCAATCATTTATCACTTGGACGAGGAATAATAGTATTTCATTGCTATAAATATGGATTATTAAAAACAATAATAAATGTATTTGGATATTTCCCTTCAACTATTCCTGTCAAATGAATAATATTAGGTAGGTGAAGGGAATTCTCTTCAGAGAAAATGGATTATGGGAGTGTGTGACTTGAACTATTGATTAGTCTGTGTAGCTATATGCCTTCCACGTTGGGATTTGAATTAAATATGTCTTTGTTCCAACCGTTGTGTAAGTCTTATACAGAGGATAGACTGGGTTGCTTGAAGAGAATCGTTTCTATGATCAGATCCGAATCATGCTGTACATGAGCAGGCTCCGTAAAATCTGGTATAATAAATGAAATAGATAAAATAAAAGATAATATATATTTTATTTATTTCACTTACTTATGATTTAATAAACTTAAGATTTCAAAGTATAGAAATGCATTCATTTCCTCTACATTGGCATGATCATAATACTATTGGAGTGAAGCGGGGTATCTAAAGAAGAACAGGGGCTATACTATATTCGTAACAAGTAAACCTTTTGTGGGTATCTCCAAATATTTGGGGAATAAATACCAATCGGAAGGTCTGAGATGACCCAGAAAGCACTTGATCATATCTTTGTAAGCCTACTTGGGTATTGAGTATTTACTTCTAAAAACTGAACTCTTTTGAATCGATTCATTAGTCCTTCCCCGCCTTTGAGAAGCGGGTTATCTTCGCGGAGTATGGTATGCAAGCTATTATTAATTTAGCTTTTGTTCATCCCTACGAATGAATCGATCAAGCTATGAATGACGTCGACCATACTTGAGGAGGAATGGTTAGCCTATCCCGTGAATAAAGACTGACGTTGGACTAGCAGCCTATCCAAACTACTGATTTCATTCCCCTAGCCCTTAGTCCTTTGTTTCGGTGTAAGGTTTCTACCTTTTTCTGTCTCTTGGCATCTTTGTCTTCCTCTTCTTTATATTCTAAGTGGGCCAATCCGTCCAATACCTATGTCCGTTCATCCATGAGAAAGCTGAAATGTAAGTACTCTCAAAACTTATTCAATTATCTTGGCGAATCACTTTCCTTTAGCGTTCAGGCTATCAGATCGAGCTTGCTTCCGGGTCTAGCACCATATCTTACTCTTGTTGTTTGGTCCAATTCCTTAGCCTTGAATTATTCCCCTATCATTCGAAATGCTCGATATTCGAGAATGTGAAATCTCCTATGATATTACATTTCTTCGTCCAGTCGAAAAGATAGTGATTTTCATCACAATTGGGTTTGGGATCGATAGACTTACCGTGCACAGTGCTTGCCTAGGATACAGTCTTTCTCTGAGAAGCTGAGTTGTCGTAGCTGACGATGCCATTCCCATTGAATTGGATTTCCCTAAATCATTGTATTTCGAATTTATTGTTCTAGCGAAGGAAGAAAAATCCGAAAATTCTTTTTAGTTTGTGGAATGTCTAGTAGACAAAAAGAAATAGGAATTCCTGTTTCTGCCCTTGGTCTTACCGGATCGGTGATAATACGTCTTTACCTCAGAAAGAAAGTCATAAGCAGCTGGTGTGGACACAGGAGAAGACGAAAGATGAAGAGAAGCTAAACGATTAAGGGATTTACCTGGAGAAGGAAGTCGTTTCAATCCATACTAAAGTAAGTTGGCTACTGAACCTCTTGAACAAGCAGTGCATCTCCTCCAATCATGCCAGCCAAGTGGTAAGGAATAGTATAAAGCTTTGGATGGAAGCGTTTGAGAAAGATAGAATATTGGATCGGGTTGAAGGGCTGAACAGCTCGACGAAAGTCTGTCAGTTGCACGTACTCTATTCACCTTTTGTTTTGAACCCAATCCAGTTAGAAGGGTCTTGATGTCCACAAAGATCCGAAGAAAGGAAGTAAAGCTAGTAGCAAATCTGGATCTGGAAGACTAGTTGCAATCGGTGAGTTCAAAACTGCCCGATATCGGTCGAAGCGTTAGATCATAGAGGTCCTTGTGATTAATCCATTTGAATTCGATTCGTTCGCCCACTCAGAATGCTTACTGAACAAGGATTGGTTGTCCATCAGCCATTTCGACACATCACATATATATGTGAATTGAAAGAATACAGAATGAAGTTCCATATAGTTATTAACTGGCTTGGAGTAAGTAACTGTGATTTCTTCCCGACCCTAAGAAGGGGTACATCCTCAGAGGAAGAAAAAACGGAAATCTTAAATACCCATATAGATTAGCTGCTTTACCAGTTGGATAACAGGTAACTGAGTGTAAGGAATTCTTTAATAAAACACAGGTAAACCAATTTAGTAGCTAAGGATTTTGCTGCTAACCCTTTCTTATAAGCAATAACCTCTGTCAATAACAGTAAAGTAAGGTAAGGGTCATTCCAATCGGTAATGCACCAAGCTCTGCCAGTCTAGCTATTACAGGAGGTCAGTCGGTAGATCCTGTGGGTCATTTTTTGAGGGGATTTGGTGGATAACGGAAACAGGTCTAAAAAAAAGAAGATTTCTTTATAACAAATTCCACGCTAAATGAAATAAAAAACTTCCAAACCCACACTCAAGATGGGAAAAGAGGGGGTAGACCTACCAATTATTCTACACAAGAAAAAGGACGGTAAAGAGGAAAGGGGGGAATAATACCTGGGACTATCAAACAAAGGTCCCACAGCGCCGACAACATCCTAATCTGAATTCTATCGTGCCATTTTCTCCTTTCCGGGTGGGCAAACAACTAATGTATTGATCAGGACTAAAACAAAACGAATTACATTTCGCTTAGAGTTCGGTGCGAGGATCAACACCCTTCCTTCAGGCTAGTTCAGCTCTAGATAAGAAACCGTCTCAAAGCATCGCAATAGACGCAATAACAACTTGGACCCACCGGCTTTAAAGAAAAGAGTTTTGTCTTGCCTACTCCAGCTCGGGCTCGGATTCTCAAATCAGAGTAAGACTGGCCTTGATTCACTAAACGGGTCCTTATAGAAAGCTTTGGCAGCATAATGGCTCTTCGTCTCCGTGCATCAATTCCCGAATCTACTTTAAGTCAAGATGAGAGCAGGCACAACGAGGCAATTATCAAGAAGACCGGATCAGTCTTGCAAGATCAGCTGTGTAAGAAAAGTAGTAAGCACACTTTCAAGTCGAATCTCCTGTCTTAGGAATAGTGTTCATTGGCCAAGGCATCTCAATTTGGAATGGCTTCCTTCATACGTAGCTTACCCTTTGGTTGCCTTTTCTGCTAAGCCAATTTTCCTTACAAGCAAGAAGATCAATAGGATTGGAAAGGGAAAGATGTCGATTCAGAAGGCTTACTTAAATCCTTATTCTTTCGAGTAAGCAAGCGCATTAAAGCCCCTTTTTCAACTACCTCCAGTAGTGATAGCCGAGACCCATGGTAATTGTCTTTTTTAGCTTAAATAGAGGCATTGCAGAAAAAATCTTGATAAGAGGTCTATGTCTATCAATAGAGGTGTCATTGCTATCATATTATCCCGTCAACTAGTAGCCCTTATTGGTGTGAAGCGTAACTAGTCTTACTGCTAGTGAATAAGCTCTTAGGCGGCTATCGAATTGAGTGGGGGAATCTTCCCGCTACTCCTTTATTTTATCACTTGTTTAGCTGGAAAATAGAGACCGATGGAGGCACAATCCGAACGAGAAAACACTGGCACAGATGGATGCACCATTTAGCCTTTGAATCTAATTCCTAGTTATTAATAAGAATTTAACTGCATATTTTCATAAGATAAGAGGAAGAAGGTCCCTCAAAAAGAGGTGTTGTTACTGAGGCGGCGAAGACGCAGGAAAAAGGAGGGAGTGGATGAGATTAGAGATAAAGAAGAGCGTCAAGGCGCAGAGGAAAGGGTCAACCGAAATGTTAGCCAGGGCGGAGCGGACCATAAAAGAAAGAGGGAAAGGGCAAAAGTCTTGGAACACGGCTAGGAGAAAGGTCGTACAGAGAGCCTTTTTGCCGAAAAGCAAGTCCAGTTTCATCTCGAAAGCTATTGAATCATCTTGGACAGAAGAGAGTACGAAGGAAAAGGGTCATACCCTTTCTATAAGAATCCCGAATCTACGAGAAAGACTAGCCTGTCAGTATGCAATCGATTTGTTTTTCACTTTCGATTCAACAATATAGAGACTACCTCATAGTTGAGCGAGGGGGATGTATTACTCCTTCTTCTGTGAATGAGTCTAATGCTTCAAATGCTGCTCCTGTGAGAGTCGAACCCACTACATAGGTTTCTTCCTTGTTTTACTGGCTAAGGAGCTCTAACCCCACCATGCCTGGCCCTTTACCTTACACTGCCCTAGGCTAAGAGCTTTCAACTGTTATTCTATTCTATTTTTATGTTCTAATTTGTCTAACTCTTTCTTTCACTACTCCGCTCCTATGGAATAAAACCATGCCTTCCTTTTCTTGCATCGAGTGCGTGGTCTTGTGCTCGCTCTATCGAGCTAAGTCGCTACGCCCATTAGTCTAAAAATGTTTTATTTCCTCATCTCGCTTTTGAGAACAGATTAGAAAACACATTCTCTCCCGCAAGAGGAGCTCTACTTATGAGCTTTCTTCCCTGTATGGGAACTGAACCTACTGCCCTTGTTGCTTCAAGCTCACTTGAGCAGTTTCCTTCCACCTTCTTAGGTTCACTTCATTTTTCCGATCTAGAGTCTGCTAACCCGATCTAAGACCTGATTTCATTGCTTTGCTTGGCTCCTATGCTTGCTCACTACCCTAACAGGTCCCGAGCGCGGGACTTTAATTATTATTCTTCTTTCGTACCTGATTCTTTCTCTCTTCTGGTGATTGTGACTTACTAGTTGTCGGGTTAGCAGTTTTTCCTCATAAAAGGCAGGCCAATAATAAAGGGATTGGCGGGTTTAACTTAAGATCCCCTTTCCGCTACTCTATCTAATGCTTACGGTTCTTTCTCTTATCCAGGAAAGACGAGCTAAGCCTTCAAGTCCTAGTAAAGTCATCTGCTACTTCCACTACAGGAAAAAGAATGAAAGGGCAACTGTTCGCAATGCCACATCAAAAAGCATTTAAAAAACCTCCCACAAGGGCAGGAAAGGCAAGCTATTTTAACAATGAGCTTTTCTTTTTTATAAGACGACCTTCCCAAATTCAACTGATGAAACCATTCTTGGTCCCGGCCATACCAGACTAATTCCGTATACGTCTAATGGGCCTAGCCTAACGGTTCTAGGGTAAATTCTGTCAATTGCTCCTTACCCTATAGGTGATAGAGACTCTTCCCAGTGCCAAGAACTCGGATTAGAAGGAAAGTTTCAACCCTTGGGTACGAAAGTGGGTGATTCCTTAACTACAGAGCTATTTCTCCCGTCTCGAAGGTGATTCTTATTTGATGCTCTTATCGGATTGGATGTTGGATTCCTTAGCAGAGCTAATGATTTTAGATGTGGAACCAGAGATAATGGCTCACTTCACTACCTTAAGCCCACATTCTCTTAAGCTTAAAAAGAGTCCTTCCTTCCGGGACAAGGCACCTTTGAAATCGCACTAGAAAACAGAAAGAACGACAGCGCATTCCCTCATAACCATCTCCTCAGATTCGGATTAGTGAAAATCGAACTAGTCAATCCATAACTGAAAGCAGGGTTTTCATCTATTTCAAGAGTAATCAATTGGCAAATAACTTACTTGAAGAGGAATCTTTCATATCCGGAAAAAGGGAATAATCGGGTTTAGCGGTAATGGCATAAGCCAAAGCTAGATCACCGGAGTTTGGGAAAATAAGTAAGAGAGAAAAAAGTTTTGAAGTGCATTTTTCGAAACCAGATAATCAACCGAAGGTAAAACCTGCAAAAGGAGATGGCTCTACTTTCATACTAATCTTCGATCTTCAAAATTCCCTAAGGTAAGCCTCCCAATAAGAGTTCAGTTGTAAGTCCGCCCATTCAATCATTTCTCTAGGAATTGCATACAAAAGGAAATGGTAGTTGATCGATTCCGCCCTTTGGCTTGGCACGTTGATGGAATAAGTGCTCTTCTCTCTTTTTCTACCTGGGAATCTCCTCTTATACTTCTATAGAATACAGAAGACTTACATTCCCTTCCCTGAAAGCCTAGAAGTAAGCCATAACTTTTCACGATGCGAGGAATAGCTATCGTTTCGTTCCCGCATGGGATGAGACTTACCAACTGAGCCTAGTGGCTCTAGGTCAGGTCACGAACGGTATTCGATTGATTTGAGCTCTATCGTCCCATTCTCTTACTAAACTAGTCCACCAGCGAGTGTAGGCAACTCACTAAGTAGAGTTTCTAATGTTAGCAAGATCCACTGCTATTGAAAGGATCTTAGCCGCTTATCCGGGATTAGAACTGCTCTTGTCTCTTCAAAAAAATTCCTCAAGTTGAAAGAGATATGATCGTAAAGTAAGTAGAATAGGGACATCCCCTACCCTGCCATTTAAAATAACCTGTGTTAGGAATCGCTTTCATAAGAAGTAATGGAGGACCTGGGAATTGTAGACTTTATTTAAATCGATCTCACACCTGGCCTCAAGGCATATCAAAGACTAGGCAAAAAAGGCCATAAACCCGGCTCCAGGCTAACCTTAATAGCCGAATTAGCATCGGTTGAATCACAAATTGACGTAGCTTAGATAGATAGAAAAAGCTATGAATAGGGCTTCAGTTCTTATTTTCCCAAGGTAGTTATGCGGGAAGGCAACTCAATACAATAGGTAGAAAAAGCGGATAAAGAAGCTCAAAGCAGGCTCAAGGGAAATAGATGAATGGATAAAGAACGACACCCAGGAATACAGATAAGGAAGTGCAAGCCGAAGGTAATGCAATTGTGGAATTCCGTTAAAATAGAAAGAATTTGGCCAATTCAAGGAAAGTGAAACAAAGTGTTTCCTTTATTGAGTCGTTCTCACTCACAGAACACTTGTCTATATGGGTGACGGCTTGCTTGTCATCTGGTTAGGGCTTACGTACTGAACAGTGACAACAGCTATTTTTTGGTAAGATGAAATGACTGGTATCTAACAACTCCCTTGGCTCAATGAGGTGGAGTGGAAGATGTGACCTCTAAGAGGGGACCGAGTGGAACGGTCCGCATTTAGTTCATGCAGTTCTCCCGCCGGGGGTTAGGATGGCAAGACGCCGAGTTGCTTAATTTCTTCCTTTAGTCGTTTTAGTCGGGTTAGGCTTGTTGGTTTAGACTTCTGGTTTGGTTAGTCAGTAGTAGGGGAAGAATGAAGTTCTGGTTAAAGTGCTTTCGTTTCCTCTTATGCTTTGCCATAAGGAAAGAGGATAAAAGAGAATTGCTTAAGAGATTCTAGAGAACACCTAATCAGTTCTCCGGGATGACGAACGTTGTTGACAATTGTACCACCTTTTTTTTTATTACATGTATTTTCTTTGATCCAGAAAACACAGAGGTACTCACGAGGGAATAAAAGGTTTTTACTTTAGGGGTAAGTCCCATGTTGTGAAATATCATTACTTAACTATGGAAGGTACTTCATCTCTACTCTTCAGGAGATATATCTAGGTGTATCTAGTGCAGTCATCAATGAAGGAAATAGAATAACAAAATCCAAAGATAGAAAGCACTTGGGCAGGTCCCCACACATCAGAATGTATAAGAGAAAATGGACTTTCACTTCTACTTCAAATATGGAAATGTGGTTCTACAATGTTTTGAGAATTGACAGGTTTCACACTAGAAATCCAAGTCACTAGAGAAACTCCATTTCTTAGGAAATAACAATTTAAGACACTTCAAAGACGCATGACCCAGACGAGTATGCCGCAGGCGTACTCGCTCTTTATTGTTGACAGACTATGAAAGAGAATCCTCAGAAAGAGCAGAAAGGCTCCCTGGGTCAAACAAAACAAGTACAGCCCGTTGGCTTCACGACCACCACCAATCGTCTTCCTCGTTCGCAAGTCCTGAAAAACACGGTGAGATGGGCTACAACTCAATTGTTTTGTCAGCTGACTAACTGAGAGAAGGTTAGAAGAAAAAGTAGATAGATGAACAACATTGGGTATTGATAAGGATGAAGAAAGTGGAGAAATCGTTATTCCAGATGCACTAGATAGGGATCCATCTGCAAGTCTTATGCCACTAGAGATAGGACTATAGGAGAGGAAGCCATTACTCTTACCTGTCATATGGTCTGAAGCACCATAATCAACGATCCAGGAGGTGGAAGATTGGGACTAGATAGCATGGTTGGAAGATTCAGATGTACCCGACTTCTCCTTGAAATCAAGGCTGGCTTGAAGAGCAGCCAACTTCTGTTGTAGATTGCTGATGGCTTGATCCCTTGGGTCTGTCATCGCACTATCAGAGGTAGGTTGATGTGTAGGTGCTTACTCCTCTTCAAGCTCTGTCGTGTTTGAACTTTTTGACTCTCTTTCAGTCTCAAATGAGGATGTAAATCCCAGCACCACTCCTTCGTGGGCCTCCGTTTGCCACAATGAGTGCAACGGAGCTTATCTCTATCTGCAGAAGACATGTGGGCCCGGGGAACTTTCCCACAAACTCCTTTTGTTAGGTTAGGTGTAAGACCTAAAATCAAAGTCCATTTCGCATATTACCTTTTGTGTGCCTTCCCTTGGGTCTGGCATTGCACTATCAGAGGTAGGTTGATGTGTAGGTGCTTACTCCTCTTCAAGCTCTGTCGTGTTTGAACTTTTTTACTCTCTTTCAGTCTCAAATGAGGCTGTAAATCCCAGCACCACTCCTTCGTGTGCCTCTGTTTGCCACAATGAGTGCAACGGAGCTTCTCTCTATCTGCAAAAGACATGTGGGCCCGGGGAACTTTCCCACAAACTCCTTTTCTTAGGTTAGGTGTAAGACCTAAAATCAAAGTCCATTGCGCATATTACCTTTTGTGTGCCTTTCCTTGGGTTGTGTAAGACCTAAAATCAAACTCCTTTTCTTAGGTTGATGTGTAGGTGCTTACTCCTCTTCAAGCTCTGTCGTGTTTGAACTTTTTGACTCTCTTTCAGTCTCAAATGAGGATGTAAATCCCAGCACCACTCCTTTGTGTGCCTCCGTTTGCCACAATGAGTGCAACGGAGCTTCACTCTATCTGCAGAAGATATGTGGGCCCGGGGAACTTTCCCACAAACTCTTTTTCTTAGGTTAGGTGTAAGACCTAAAATCAAAGTCCATTGCGCATATTACCTTTTGTGTGCCTTTCCAGCCATTGGAGTTGTAGCTGTTTTCGATCCAGTAATCGTGCTGGGCTCTATCGATTAAGTAGTCCCTCCCTCCTCCTCTCGAGCTAATAGGGTTATAGGCAGACCTGTCATTTCTTCGATCAGGGAGTATAAGTTCTTATTCTATAATTTTTTCTGTCTTTTGAAGAGAGCCGACTTTTGTTTTGTAAATAAGATCGTGCTTTGTAGCACTATTTCATCCGCTTTAAAAGTGCTTATAGCAAGTGGTTTGTAAGAAGCCCTACCACGAAGTAATCTCCTGTTTTAGGCATTCTTACTCCTCCTATGAGAGTGCTCGGACTTTCCTGTCCTTTTGTCTTAGTGGAACTGTTGAAGATAACTCAATAGTTAATTCTTTCTTTATAAAACCAATTCATGAGATGACAGCGTTTCTTTAATCTCTAAAGAGAAGGGTCTTTTCCATCTCCTACGATAAGACCGGGAAGGGTAAGACTAAATTCATTCACCCGGGTTTGGATGCAATTGAAAGAGGTCAAACTCTTTTAAGAATTAACTCAAACCAGCCCTAAGAGATTGAAGAGTTAATTCACAAGAAATTAAATCTTCGCTACGCCCCTTTTTCACTCCTAAATAAGTTAACCGTCACTCATCCTGCTACGGCTATGAAAACGCATCTCGAACTTACAGATCTGGCTATCTCGAACGAGTTCAAAGATCTCTCCTCTACGTTAGCTTTACAAGTGCTAATTTCAGTATTCCCTGCACGGTTCGTCAATTACTGAAATTTGAGGGAAAAGTCACCATCCCCTTTTCCTATGTTACATAATTAGTAAATATGTCTATTGAGTCCCTTACAAAGCTTGAAGTAAAGTAAGGACTATTCTCATTTGAAAGAAAGATAACTAGTAAAGGAAGCAGTAAGATTCTCACTTCATTAATGAGAAGGATTTGTTGCTTCCTCCTTTGCTACTACTATTGATATGGATTCCCTGGAAGGTAATATCTTTCCAACCTCTTCAAACCTGGGAGTCACTCGCAAGTAAAGGCTAGTCTCCACCTCGCTTCCGGTGGTGAAGCTTAACTAGTAGATTGCTTTCTAGCCTAGCACCGGAAAGTAACTTTGTTTTTAGAAGGGAAAGTCAATCTGAAGGAAAGGGTTGTAGCCACCTACTTTTCTTTTATTCTGTCTACGAGTTCACAACATCTCCCGGGCTAGAAAAGATAAGGATGAGCAAATCGGAAGGCAAGTAAGGAAACTAAAGGGCTACTGATTAAATTCACTAGCTAAACTTGAAGTGGACTACGAGACATCTTAATACGAAACCACCAATGAATGAATAGCAGGAATGCAGGACTAAGCACAAGGTTACGTATTGGCACTTGAAGGATCCTAAACCTGACCTCTCTTGGCTTATTTCAGTAGTACCATCTCCAGCACAAAGTGAGTCTACCAAGAGAAGATCCACTAATAAGGTCCACGAAGCGGTACGACCTCTACAGATAAGTTGAGGATTGGGTTGAATTCCAGGTGAAAAAAGAAGGAGTATTCCTCTCACCCCTCCTACCCCCCCCCCCCCTCCCGGGAAGAACAGAGGAAGTAAGGCAAGCTAAACCATTCCATTAGCTTTGGAGGGAGGCAATTCACCACCCTGGGAGGGCGTTAGCACTTGACTATTGATGCGTTTATCAGTTTGGCGACTTAACTGTTGATGCGTTTATTAGTTTGGCGGTAAGCACAAGAGTTTGATTGCTGGAATGACATTCTCGAGACAAGACCCTTTCCTACCCTTCGAGGTATGTACCTTTTCCTCAAGGAAGCATAAACACACCGGTTCATTTAGAATTTTCCCTTACCCATTGAACGAGGAGACGGGAGTGAGAGGGTGATATAAGACGGAAGAAAAGAAAGATTAGGCAAGTGTCGGTTTCTTTCTTGCAGCTTCTGCTCTTTCTAGAATTTGTATTATCCCCATAATTCGCTAACTCTTAAAAGGGGACTCTTTTTAGACTAGATGCCAGTGCCATGAAACTAGCTGCTAGGAGTGAAATCGGTAAGCAGGCAGGGCCAAGACTAGAGCTTAACTGAAAGCAAGGGTCGATGTTAATTGAGCTCAGTCCGTTGGTGGGAAAGTTACCGTTACCTAACTGACTGGGAGGTGAGCTAAGCTAAGCGCTTTGCCTTTCCTATCCTTGAATTCTCGTTTTTCCGGCGATACTTAACTTTAAGTGTTCGGTACGTTACCACTTCACTCGCTCTTATTGATAGTCACTCTATTGTCTTTTCCATTCCTGAGAGTGCGGGTTAGCTCATCCCTTAGCTTACATTAAAGCAAGTAATCTTGTCTTGATGCAGAGAGGGAGGTTTTTCCATGCCATGAAGCGCTAAAACCCCTTTCTTACTAGATAAGAAAGCTTCAGCTCGGGTTCATGTCCTTTCCCTTCCGCTATTGCTTTCGGTCGGTGCGACAATTAGACTGGCCTATGGAACCCATTCCCCCCTTACCAACCTTTAGTTCAGTAGATTCAAATGAATTTCTCTCTTCTTTTGTCTTTGGTACTTAAGCTTCCCCTCATCTTGGGGCGGGCTCAGTAAGAGTGTCAGCGAGCTGGTAGGTGTCGGATCTAGAAAGATTGAGTAGGTGATCTCTGCTGGGTCGGAATTGAGATAGGGGAGTGGCTTGATGAAGAGCTCCTGAATGTGCTTGCTGCATGTGAACAGTATCCTTTGTTCTTCTTGACTTAGAAATTCACTTGTATTTTAGAGATTGTCTCTGAGAAGAAAGGAATTGAGAGAACATAATAGCTCGATCTCAAACTTACATAACGCTTATGCTATTTGAATCTCTGCCTTCTGAGGGTGAAATGAGAGCATTGGCATTCAATCTGGCATATTCTCTTACTCCATTTATGTTTGGGAATTTACCCTTGATTTGATCAAAGGGAACCTACCGCCCTTCCCATCTCTAACTGAAAAGCAAATCGAATCACAACAATGGGCTTAACAGAGTGCTCTCTTCATTTTCCCTTCGATCTGGTAAGAGAGGAAAGCGTCCGTTCACTATCCTTTTCTTATGATATTTCGAATGTAGAGAGCTCTCCTAAATCTAGATAGATAGCCTAGACCACTTACAAAGTCAATCAAGATAGTAGGAATGATCGAAGCACTTCCCGTCCGACTTGCATGTCTTAAGCATAGTGACATTTCAAATCAAAGAGAAGAAAGAGATATCCTTTCAAAGAGCAGTAGAAGGGCTGCTTTCTTCGACCTCGAGACATCGCGCTCTTTTGGACCCGAAGAAGGGAATTCCACCGGCGAATAGAGCTTGTGCGCATTAGTCTTTGTCCTACCCTAGTTAAAAAATCACTCTATCTCAGAGGAAAGGGAAAGAGGAAGTGCTTGTTGGTATTAAGGGAACTCTCCTCTCCCAAGACGAGGGATGGTCCCACTTCCTCATTGAGAAATTCTAGGTTCACCGAAAGGGGCAGTCAGTTGGAACCTCGTACTGAAGAAATTTTCCTGTCTTAGTCATCAAATCAGTGGAATAGTCCTTTCCTGCGAAGTCTCCCCTCTCCTTGATTAAAGAGTGGTGGGTCAGCTAGCTATAGATAGAAGTCCAGCTGTATGCCCTTACTCAAATAGGGCTTGCCTGGTCAATGATGTCATTCACTTCTCACCTGAACATTTCTATTAGAAAAGTAGGCCATCAAAGTTTTGGGTTTAGGGCATTCTTACTTCTTTCCTTTCTTTATCCGGAGCAGTGAGCTTAGTAGCGATACCTTTCGACGGCTGGAGGGAGGAGGGAGAAAATCATCAGTTTACGGTATCTCCACTGAAGCCTTGTCCCTCACGTCGCATAATCGAGGTGGCTAAGAGTTTTAAGAGACCTCCTACGTTAGGAAAAGGAATAGAACTCTTAAGCTTTGGTAGCGTTGGAAACTTTGGGAACCAGACCTTCTCATCGAAAAGATGATCTGCCTGCTTCCCCTCGTGAACAGAGTTCCAAGTCGCTAAGAGAGAGCTTATCCACTACATCTACATAAGGCTTTAAGAGGAGCAATTCCCTATGTTAGCAAAACTAGCTACGATTAAAGGATATGGTTTTCCAACCGAATCCACGTATCCTCACTTTCGAAGACTTCAAAGACCTAGAAACTGATAGACAGACATAACACACACGGGAGAGGGAGGAAGACAGAGGAATTCTGCCCTAAAACAAGATTAATTGTTGTCGGGTTTCATTAACTAGAACTACTTCCTTCCTAACAGTGCTGAAAGAAGTGGACGTGTCTTGTTTTCTTATTTTTTGCCTATAATCCACCTTTTTTCCAAACGTTACCCCGTTAACTTATTGATTGCACGAGCCCCTTTTTTGAATTCTTTTTCTTATCTTCAGGCATAGAATTGGAGTTCTCTACCAGGTTGACCTACATAGAAGACTTCGACTGTTGACCGTAAATGGGCCAATAAGAAAGGGGAATGAGTCTAAGGCTAGACCCTAACTATATGCCACCTACAATTCCACTTAGAAAAAAAGATAAAAGATAAGATAAAGATTCACTCTCAGTCAAGATTGAAGGTGTAAGAAGAAATGCCACATCGTCAACCCCTGGAAAGTGGATGCAGAATTACCAGTCTTAGCAGCACTTAGCTCCTTCCTCCTCAGATGAATAGGCTGTCACTATTCTAGACTCAGTTGTGGCACTTTCTTTCGGAATTAGGTATCCTTTGAGGCTTTAAGTTAAATACATCTATGTTTCAAGGTGCATCAAGGTGCAGATGAATTGAATCCACTTTTTGAAAGCTTTCACGTAAGCTAAAGCTTAACTCATAGCCTAAGACTTTTGCTAAGTTTGGACGAGAACTCACTATCCGAGACTCGAAGGGAAAGACAATTGCATCTTTCCCCGATGCAAGTCTAGCAAAGCCTAACAAGTTCTCTGGATCCAATTTCAATCCTCTACGACGACTAGAACAACTATCTCACATTACGTTCTGTACGATCGGGGCACTAGGAGCACCTTGCCAAATATGTGGTTCAACAACACAAGTGGAGATGCACCATGTACGACAACTCTGATCTACAACTGACCAGGTGAAGAAGGACTATTACCTTAACATGATGAGTCAGATGAATCGAAAACAGATTCCATTATGTCGAGACTGCACATGACTATCCATGGGAAGAACGGATCTTTAATGAGTTAGTACTCTAGTACTCTTACTTAATTATCACTGATTAGATATTTACACAGTATTTGTGGAAAGTCGTATGAGATGAAACTTTCACGTACGATTTGGGAAGGAGCTTCCTGACCTAACGCAAATTCTATTTGCTAAGGCCGAGTCGTCTTACTTCACTTATCATTACTGCTCATGCATTTTTAATGAGTACGCTGTCTAACTGTATCGTAGTTAGCAAGATAGTCATACTGGGGATATCATTTTATGTAGTAGGAACCGTGGGATTTTATATACTACTAGTACATTTATCTTCTTTGCCTGGTATAGTAGAACCTAAAAATACTACTAGCGTTGTAGTAGGGTACAGCGTCAATGTAGTGAACCATTGAATGCGATGGGGAACTTATTGATGAGAAGAAGTCTTGTATCGATGACGATGAAAAAATTTGACAAGCGCTTCGCAGATTAGAAGGAACCCGAGACCCAATGCATCTTTGACAGTCTATGCTCGGCTGAAGTAATCAGATGGTAACACCACGGATGAAGACACTCAATGGTATCATTAACTTTTATAGTATCCTACTGGACGAGGCGAACCCTAACGAAGGGAGCACTAGTGTGCAAACACCTAACCTTAATGCCCAAGAGCCTTCTCCATCTTCAACCTCTCTAGAGGGACCAGAAAATAAAGACTCAAATCTTTATATAGTGATAGTTATAGGGACTGACCTTACACTGCCTAGAATGGAGTAGGAACGAATTGAAGGGCGAAGAACTAAAACCACATGGGATTACCCCAAGTCTCTCCCTGAATGAAGCTTTTTCCTAATGCCTTGACTTCTTTCATTACCTCCAACCAAATTTGTTACGATTTCTATTTCTCTTCCCCTGATTTAGTAGTTGTTATGCGACATGGATGAAAGGGAAGAGGCATGGACTCTTTTTCCCGTGAGAGATACACATTCGAGCAAAAGCCTTTGACTATATGATCCGGACAGACATGGGGGTGGGGGTAACTATCTTCTCCTTTTATTTCATTCGACTAACAATTCCAATCTTTCCGCCTCAGCGTCGACCTTCACTTTATCTATAATCTATATCAATTCCTTTTACCTTTTTTTAAACGCTATAAACTTTTCGTTAATTACATCAACCCTCGAGTCCCTTCGTATTCGACCATCTTGTTCGTACACTTGAATGGTTACTTGAAAAGTTATCCCGATGAATGAGATTTGCCTAAGAGCCTTTTATTTCGTATGGAGAGATTTCTTTTCCTTAGGTCCGCAGGTTCGGTTATTTCAACCCTTTTGTGTGTCAATGAAAAAGCTACTGGACTTTCTGGAGACAAGGGAAATCCAGTGATCAAGCTTGTTCCTCGAGTACCGTTTGTAACTACACGGCTAACAAAATTGGTAACCGTTGACTGGTTCTTCTCTTGTCTTTAATGAGTAACTCTAACTCTTTCTTATTTTACTATCTATACTAGTACTCTACTATTATAATATAACGAGATGAACTGTCTTATTATAAGTTAATTGAACTATAGTGATCTGATACCAACTAACAAGCGGAAAGATCACTAAACCGGACCCCTTCCCCTGCCTTCCATCTATCTGTCCTTTGAAAGTCTGACATCCGTCCCTACGCTCCCAACTTTCTTTCATCTTTTGACTAATAATGAGTATAGTTAGAAGCGGCACTTTGTCTTTTTTTCTTTCTTTGCCGGGGCTTTTACTGCTCTATAACTATAAGAGTAAGGGTGTTATATGGCACTTTCGGCCAATCAATGTAGGGTACCCTTATGGTATGCGTTCGCTTAAAATTCGTTGAGCTAAGTATGGCATTTACCTTTTATACTCCTTTGTGAATCTGGGTGAGGAAATAGGTGATTCATTTACACATACGGCCCAGACTAGGGTGCTGCTAATAGATAGGGCACAGACCAAGGCAAGAAGTCCATTTCATGTAGGGTGCCACTTTAGCCCTTCCATTTCTTAGAGCTAGAGAGGGCTAATCAAGAGAAATTACTAGATCCTTTAGGTCCCTAAGGTTGTCAATGTCAGCAAAGAGAATGAAATCGATTCCGGATTCCTTCCCTCAAGGTTTACCTATCACTAGACTCAACCCAACATAGGAATCCTAAAGAAAAAGGAGAACGTCAGCCCCGCGCTTATGGCGGAAGAAGAGGGCAAATAGTCACAAAAGTCAAAACTGGAAAGCCAGGCATGAGTGTCGCTTAACTTATTTAGGAGTGAAAAAGGACATAGCGAGCAGTCTACTCATGTACGAAAGAGGGATATTCCGACTCGATGCAAGAAGGCGAAGGTGACGAAAGGAACTTTTCGCCCTAACCCTAAGACTGACTGAAGAAGATGGCATAAAGCCTATGATTCCATATAAGACGATTCATGTAAGATTTTTGCATTCAAGGGGGAAAAAATTCCTTATCCTTAAGTCTAATTAAGACAACATCTGCGCACCTGAACTACCCATAGTCTATCTAGTTACGAGGTTGCACTCAATAGTCAATCAATTCGTTTCTCCATCGGTTCATGCTTTGTATTGCACACTTGTTATATTTCTTTATATAGTGTATGAAGTCTAACTAATTGAAAGGGCCTATGAATGAGTTCCAAGAAAGCAGTCGTTCACGTTAGGGATAGAGGCCGTTAAGGATGTACTTGCTTGTACTTTTCTTCGTTGAGATTTTCTTTGTGTTTAGTGTGCCGCTTGTGTAGCCTATGCGAAGCAAGCCTACGAAAAGAATGCATTGGATGGATACCCGGGCATTGAGAAGGAAGGAAGCTTTTAGAGGTGAAAGGCCATGGGGAGATACCGTCTGTGATCCATGGATCTCTGATCGGGAAACCGTATCCAAGCTCCGTGGCTAGTCTGCGCTTTTTGGACTTTTCAAACTTAGCGAACTGAAACATTTGAGTACCTAAAGGAAGGGAAATCAACTAAGACCCCGTTAGTAGCGGCGAGCGAGAGCGGACTGGGGGTTTGAAGAAAAACAAACACGAAGCTTCCTCTCCATTTAGTCGAGTTACTTCTACCTTCCTCTCCCTATTGGTCGAGATCTTTTAGAACCTCAGCTTCGTGTTCACTTCTTTTTCGCCAGGTTTCATTCGATTTGTTGTGGATTAGATGATGGAAAACCCAGCAAGCTACAGCTTCAAAGCTTACCTTATTATTATGAAAGGATAAAGGGTTTTTTTTTTAATAGAAGGAGAGGTTGAGTAAGGGGGGGGCGGAGTTTGAAGAGCGAATCGAGCTGCGCTAGCCTATTACGTTTTTCAGCAGCAAGGTCCATAGTAGGTGGGGCGAAAACTCCA